>JAZHPH010000054.1:392699-450645 GCA_037356405.1 Nasonia oneida
TATATATATATATATATATATATATATATATATATTGATTATCGTAAAATACACTCTGCACGTAAGTATTAAAAATGTGAAAGCCAATTGATTAACGGCCCTCATACAGCCTGATGAGTTTTCCGCGAAGATCGATCGAATACGAAAATTGCGTCCTACACCTACATGCATCTACGATATCTATATATCGTGAAAGTATGGTTCGCTTATTCATATATAGCACTAAAACATAGTATTACATTATATCGCCAGAAAATAAAGCGGTTTTGATAACTGCAGTTCTTGCATTATACCCGGTTCCAATATTAACTTACTATATATATATATATATATATATATATTGTATAACTTACTATATATATGTATATAAACATTGTACATATATAATAAAAAAGCTGAGAATCTTCGACACGAACATTTATTGTTATAATATGTACAAGTTGTTTGAGTATATATGTATGTACAATGTTTACGTTATATAATAAGATGGATTCATCACAAAATGCAATAGACTAACATAACGAGTAATAAAATATTTCAAGCTGCAATAAAATTAAAAAATTCATAAATGCAAACTTGCACACTGTATAGCTTTTATAATTTTTTTTTTAACTTTTTCTAAATCAGTTACATTTTTTATTTGAGAAGTAAATCACTTGCTAAATAAAAGGTTTCATGTATCATCATCAATAAGTTGAACCTTATCTCGCAAGAGTCTTCGATTACAAAAAATCGTTTTTTTTCTCCATTTCATCGGCTTCTACAGGACCAGTCGTGCCAAATCTAGAATCATCAAAAACATAAAGATTTAAATGAGGTTTGTCGCATCGAAAGAGTAAATCATTGTATATAGTTTCTGAGAAGCTATATCGTCATTCTCATATTCTTACTTATACTCGATAGGCCGGATCTTGCTGTTTTCAATTTCGTGAAGCGCAGGCGTGAAAATTCGCCAAGCTTCGCTGAGCTCGTCGGAGCGCACAAAGTTTAACTGGGTGCCGCGGAAAACGTCGAGAAGCAGACGCTCATAAGCTCCTGGATTTTGCAGATCCTGCGAAATACAAAAAAACGCTTTGTCCTTATTTGACATTCAGCTTATTTAATTATGTAAAATAAGCAATTACTTACGGGATACGCCTTAGTGTAGTCAAAATCAATCGTGATTCTCTCGAGATCGCTCGTGACACCTGGAGTTTTAGAGGTGAGCTTGGCTTGCAAAGCTTCGGTCTTTCCCACGCGAATGACCAACTCGTTCCTCTGACTCTGGCCGTCGAAGAGATCGTGGTCAACGTTTTTGTACTGGATGATCACATCGGTTCGGTTTATATTCAGTCCTTTGCCAGCGCGAATGATGAAGGGGACACCAGTCCAGCGCTCGTTGTCGATTTTCAGGACGGTCAAGGCGAACGTCGCGGTGATCGAGTCGTTCTTTACGGTCGGGTCATCTCTGTAGCCGATCCTCTCGCGGGGATCCGTCGATTCGGGATTTGCTACGTACTGACCGATCACGACATCGTCTAGGACAATCGGTCTTGTTTTCTTCAAGAGTTCCACCTTGGCATCTCTATATAATAATGTTACATAATAATAAAATTAAGCTATATACCGAAATGCGATGGCTTTGAACAAAATGTCTTATAAGTTTTCTGTACCGGATATCATCGGGATCAACGGATACCGGTTTCTCCATAGCAACGAGTGACACGATCTGCAGCAGGTGGTTCTGCATAACATCTCTGATCATTCCGTCGCTATCGAAGTATCCACCACGACCCTCGATACCGAAGTTTTCTTTGAAGTCGATCTCGATCGCGGCGATATTATCCTTGTTCCAAGACGGACTGAACATCCGATTGCCGAATCTGAGACTGAGGAGGTTCTGCACCATCTCGTAGCCGAGGAAGTGATCCATGCGGTAAATCTGGTCCTCGGTGAAGAGTGCTTTGAGATGTTCCGAGAGTTCTTCGGAGCTTTCGGAATCGCGACCGAAAGGTTTCTCCACCACGACTTTGGTAGAGCCTCTGGAATATTTTGAACGCGATTTTTCAAATTATTAATGATAGTAAATCAACGCAAGGTTTACGCTACGCACTTTTTGGCCATGCAAGCTCTCTTGATCTGGGACGCGGTGCTGGGGAAGGTTGCAGGCGGCAGCGCCAAATAGAATATCCGATTAGCCTCGGTTTCATTTTCTTCGGATTCGCTGACGATCCTGTCAATCCTGTCGTAATCGGCATCGGCATCTCTGCTGCCGTTGATGTACCGGTTTAGCGACCAGAACTCGTTGTAGAGCTTTTCTTCCTGGGGCCTCACCTGGATGAAGGGCGCGACTCTGTCTCTGATATCAGCGATCGTTAGGGCGCTCCGGGCGTAACCGAATATTTCTGTCTTTCGTGGCAAATGTCCATCGCGATAGAGGTACCAAAGAGCTGGATAGATTTCACGCCTTGCGAGGTCACCCTGAAATCAAAGAGGTTGATCATGCAATCCGTTATTGCGATGCATAAATAGAATTTTTTTCAATTTTTTGCATTGCCATTCGTTTTAAGAATGAATATACTATAATGTTATAATGGATGTAATGCCATATTTTGGTCTACCTAAATAATTGAAAATCATTCAATGTTTAAAAAGCTAGTTTGATGAAACTCAAGCAGCTTTAGACTGATGAAATCATTTTATTTTTTATGAACTATGTATGTGCACGAATGTACTAGCAGTTTTTGCATTTGCATAACGTTTCGCAGACACACCTACTGGTCGCACCTATTCAAAATATCTCCTGGTGATCAAGCGTGTAGAAAATTCACTTCTATTTCTATTTCTATTTCTATAAGTATTACGTAATTTCAATGCCGCGTAAAATAGTCTGAGAATTAGAATACAGAGATATCATAGGATACGTATTCAAAAATTAACTGCGCGCTTTTTTCAGAAAGAAAAAACAAAGCGATAATAGTTTAATATTTACGTGTGTATAATATGTCGTCTAATGTTTGTGAAATAAAATTCTAATCTTGTTTGACTTTGAACACAACGACAGTGTCTATTATATTAGAAAGATAAAAACTTACCGAAGCCCCGAGAAGAACAAAAGTATGATGCACTGAATTGTTCCGTGTACTCAATGAATGCGGGACGAAGGCAGAGCATTCAGTCAAGGCTATAATTATTGAGATAATCGTGTTATTAAAAATCAACAATTTTTCTGCGAATCATTCATATTATTTTCAAACGTAAAATTTAGCAGAACGTGTACTAATGAATCACTATATCACGAGAGTAATTCTTACATATTTTTCGTACAATATAATATTATGTTCTCGTGAAATTCTTTTCGTTTATTTTACAAGAAAAGAAATTGTTTTACTGTCTAAAATTTTAAATCGTGACACACCGTCAAATTTATAATCTTTGTGCTTGGTTCTTTTACTTTTGAATGCTTGAAAAATAATGTTGTTTTATTTTATAAACATCTAATAGCTTGCTCGAAATCCTACAATAAAAATCATACGAAAAATTTTGCGATTGCGTTTTTCACTAATTCATACAACAATAATAGTAAAATACAATAACGTATAACCGAAATAAAAATTCTGTTATCTTCTTACCTGCAGTGGCCAAGAAGCAGAGGATCAGAACACATTTTAGAGTCATTGCATCAGATTGCCGAACACAAGGATAAAGTATGATCGTATGTCAGCATGAGCCGTGCGTAGTGAGCCTTTTATATAATCCTTATTGTATTTCCACCTCCCTTCTTTTCAAAAAGAGATACGGTTTATCCAACTATCTGCATTGACACAGATGTGCATTACGGTCCCAAAAGCTCGCACTGATTATCGGAACGGCAATATTTGCAATTGGGCAGTTCTCGCTGACAGACTTGATAATGGATTTACACTAAGTAAAGAAAGCACTATCCTAAAATTGTCGAAAATTCGATATCTTATCAATTAACAATGTAGATTTATTACTATACTGAATGTTCAACGATTTGAAAGACGTCAGCCGAAATAAAATTATTGAACTTAAATAGAAATGCACATTATAATGTGAAGTATTGATCTAAATTTGTATTTAAATTTGATGATTCAAGTAAGATTATGATTTCATTTACGGTATCGATTTATAAGCAGGCTGATGACTTTGCACATATTCTAATTTTTTAAATTTGTTGGAGTTTCGATTATATGAATACTCTATTTCTCTTAGGCGATTTCCATAAACAATTTATATTGCTGGCCTTTAAAATATGTTATGAAAGAAATTGTAATATCTAACAATAAATCGAGTAGCTGCATAAATATACAGATAGCAATAAAATTGACCATTTTTGAGTTTCTTAATTTTTATTAATGCACAATCTTTGTACAACCTCTGCTGTTCGACGAATTTGACAATATGCAAATGGAACATCATTTGCTTGTTTAAATGTGATAAGTAATTATTGAGATATCCTTATGCATAAGATAATAACTATTTATGAACTTTCGCTAATTTTAATAATATACTCAAAATTAAGAAAATTGTTACCAGTTGACACTTTCACACACCTGTATTGTTTACATATGTGTATGGATTCATGACACTTATAAAAACACCAGTGAGTAAAATCATATAATATTTATGATGTTAACGCTCTTGAAAATTATAAGCGATTAACCGATAGTCACGTCGAATTTTCGCGTGCATTATATGCTTGCACTTGGATGTATAATCATCGATCGTTTTTAACAAATCGACTAAAAATTATACATCTTCGACCAAAATTACTTGCATACAATGTTCTTCATAAAATTTAGACGTGTGTTGATTTGATCTGCGTGTCTGCGAATTTCAGCAATTTTCATTTCAAAGGGGGCAAAGCAGCTTACAGGGTTTTAATTGGATTCGGAAGTATATATATTTATTAAAGTTTTCCGGGGAAATGCTTGTTATTCACTTCTTCTAGTTTTTTTACCTCCGTCTAGTTTTGGTAATGAGATAAGAAACAAAACAGTCGAAGGTTGGGGCTCTTACTCGGAAAAACACTGCTCAACGTACAGCCATGTGACAATTTCCCTCAGCCTCAATGTGGGATTGATAAACGCGAACGTGCGATCAATCGTATTTCGAGCTATAAAGTGAATCTGACGAGCGGAGAGTGGAGCCATACTTATAACAGCTATGCTCCTAATAAAGCCACACGCGGTGATTGGTGAATTGGTCGCGTATAGCGCAGTGAAGAGGCGGAGACATTGGTGCAGTTAGACGCCGTCAGAATGTAGCTGATGTGAATTCACCACTGTGTCGCATCGTATTTTCATTGTATTTATGATTTTGCATAGAAATACTTGAACCAATTGAAAATTAATAAATTTCAAATACTTTGAAGATTCGTGTTTTTGTGCGCCTTGAGACCCAAAGTGACTGTTTATTGCCCGACGAAGAAAAAAAATGTTGTAGGTGCTTAGGTATGTATAATCGTATAGCGACGTAACATATAATTGCAAATTTGTTATTAAGAAAAATAACGTGCTCGATAAGTATTCCGATGTTACAAGCATGCAGACAAACAAAGTCATTAAAATTTAATAAAATATTGTATACAGGATAGGATCATTTTTCATCGTTATTACAAATCTTATAAAATAAGAAAATACGATCCGTTTTTTATTTGCAAACTTTTACAAAATATCTTGATTAGTTTTTCAAGATATTCACACATGTAAACAAGTTTTAAGATACAAATGCACGTAAAGTAATTCATAGAACGTTGCAAACAAAAGAAATGTTAGTAAACAATAAAATTGAATAAACATACGAAGTAAGCACAAACACGATAATAAACAGTAGTAGAATTAAAGCCTCTGCATCAGGAGTTTAGTGACTTTCAGCAGCGAAGCCGGTGACAGCGACTTCATAATCGCGTCGTAATCCTCCGTAGCAGCGAACTCACTCCTGTGAGTGTGGCTAGAAATGTCATCGCGGATTTGTGCAGTCTGGTTGTCTCGTAGAGATCCACTAGCTTGAGAATTTCGCCGACGTTATCGAGAGAAAGCTTGTCGATGAGTGCCTCCTCGCACATGAGCCGCAGCGCATCGAGATGGTACCTGTCGGCGGCGGCCAGCAAATCAGTCGCCAGCTTCCCGATGTTCCTGACGTTACCCGTGTAAATAAAGTGCAGCACTTCCGCCATGATGACCGGATCTTCTTTGTCGAATTTGACGACGTTCTCTTTGCTCTCCTTCATTTCGTGATCAAACATGGCCGCGAACATGCGGCACCTGGCTGACAGTATGTTCTTGTGGGCCGGAAATTCTTTGTCGCCCAGGACGACTGTCACGTCGCTGAATTTTGGCACTTTCAGCAGTTTTCCGAAATCTTCTAGGATCGACTGTTTCGAAATGGCTGATGCTCTGTCTGGGTTGGCTTGAGATCCCGCGTAGGTAATGCTATAATTGCGAAAGCGAATTCGAAATTTTATCGTGAGGCTGTCGTCACAGAGGTATTTGTCAAAAACGTCCTTACATTGGAAAGAAGAATGTTGTATTTCAGACACGCCTTGTGCGATATATACATTAAGCATCTTTTTCGTGTTGCATATTGCTTCTTGGCTATTTATTTCTTTTATAATACATATTTCGACAGCCGCTTTCGTCGTAGTAGGGCACGAAATTACTTTAAGGTCGAAACAAAAATAACTATTGTAATAATCATTACGTCCGGTTGGATATGCTTTTAATTGGAACACGAACTTATCATTGCGATTATACATACTAAATGTAGGAGATATGATAAATTCGCCAATTTTATCGGCCCTACAATGAATAACATTCTCTATCACCCATGTGTACGTAAATTCATTAAACTGTATACTCGTTTTTCCGCTCTTATTGAAAAAGCTGGGCCCATGCTCATCAGTTCTATTCATTTTGATACGACGGTTATTGTATGCGCTACTTGCGTTAGTCGAATCGATATCTGAAACAATTACCGTCGGCATTGTATCAATATTTACGGATAAAACGCGTTCCATTAGCTATTCAGAATTATACGCGAGTAATTGTTGTATATATACGTATATATACATACCTATAGGTATACGAAAAAAGAGTCACGCAAATTCGCAAGAGCTTCCTCGCAATGATTATTCCTCGAGATGTGACAATATTAAGATGCTGTATTGGAAAAATAAGCGAACGACTGCGCTAGACAGGTCTTACTGATGTTATGACTGCTGCGAGTGAACTGAACTGAACTGACCAACTGACAAGTGACAGTTGACACCGCTGGCGCCGATACGCAGAACGTGCGGTATGCGCGCATGCACCGATTTGCTTTTATGGCCGATGGCGAATAGCGAAAGAACTCTCTTTGTAATTACAATATATATTTGTTTAGTACATACACTGTAAAAATGCTGCTCATCCATAAAACTAATTCTCGTAAATATTTTTTTTAGTTCTTTACGATCTTACTCGTAATAAATACTTGTAATTTTTTAACCCTTTTACAAAAATAATGTGCATGTGGATTCTTCTCCACCAAGCACTTCGTCTTCAGCTTTTGGCTTATACCTATTCATAATTCTGTATTTCTCTTAGAACTCATGTGACTATACTTTTGTAAAGGGTCTTGTGGCCCGTTTAATATTAAATAAATAAATAAATAAATTAGATCTCTTTAAAAATTTTCTTAGCAATGAAAAAAAGGAGGCAGTTCAAAAAAACTCTGCAGGGATCTATGCACAGATCTCTGCACATTCTATTCGGAAGGGAATATTGTCTATGTATATGTATGATTGTTTATTTTATAAGTATACTTAAATCATACTCGGCAAATTTCTGCGACGCATGACTGATACTTTTATTGCGGACCGGAACATTCTGATCGTCATTATCTTTATATTAAACACCTGTGTCAGGGTGCCTGCTGTCTGATGATATGTGCACGATTACAAGTTGCATGTTTTTCAACGGATCTGACATACCATATACCACATACCATCGGAAAATAATCCCCATTATAGATGCATACTTCATGTAAGTTTTCTTTTACCTGATTGTGCGGAGTTTATAACTTCCGTTCTGTAATATAATCTTATAATTATGCACAAAACTACACATGCTAAGTTTTTATAATAATTTTTCTAATTTTCTCTCTAAATATAAGTACGCATCAGACAGTTGTTTTTCGCTATGGTTAAACCATTTAAATAGTACAGACATATACATCCTCGCAGCTGCGCTCTGGTATCCTGTGCTTAAGCATATAGTCGCATCTCCTCGTCAACATTCGATTTTCGCAGCATGCGCACTGCGCCTGCGACTACTGCAATATATATATATATATATATATATATATATATATATATATATATATGCATCGCGAACAGTGCCCCCGCAGTTTAGTCTATAAAGTGACCTTTTCCCGAAAAAGTAGAGTATTATGCGTCTGGACCAATTCGGATATGTGCCACTGACAGCCGATTAAAATTTTGTTTTCTATACAGAAAATATAATAACACCACTGTTTTACACAATCAGTCTAAGTAAGTAATCATACAAAGGCACTATTTACCATAAATTGCTATATAGAGATATATTATCTTAATTGCGATGCTTGGTATTTTCTTTTTTAAAATTCAGTCGTCTTTTTTTAGGAAAAAAGTGAATGAGCATCCTTAGCAGCATATAATATAAAACATTTTACAAGGACATTTCTCACATATTTTCATCCAGACTGCATTTTTTAATTATCTCGATTTTTTTGTGTATAACTAATTGGTATTGATTATTTTTACTGAACTCTTGTTTTTCTGTTTCACTACTAATTTGTATCTCGATATAAGAACACATGTTTGATTATATAAGACAATAAAGCTCCTCTGGAAACTTTGATCTGATCACTGTTTTAATAAGCTTTCTTTCGCCCATGTCACTGTAATTAAATTAGATCCGACCGAATGACAGTAAAAGCGACAAATTGTTTCAGTCATGTGTCTCGCAGTAGATTGTATTATTATATATTAACACTCATCTCGATCTGATGCACAGAACGCCTTTTACATTATATTCTCTTAGACTGCAATTTTATCAATATTTTATCTATAGAAGTTAAACTCTTTTGTTTGTTAGACTTGATACTGTATGAGCATTGAGCGTGTATAAAAATAGAAAATGTACAGATTACAGAGATTTACATTTCCAATTAATTATCTTGATAAAATCAATAGATTTTATAATGAAACAACTGATATATATTTTTGTACACTGCGAGCGCTGCAACCATAGTTTATAGACATTTTCCTTTAATTTTATTAATTCTATTTTTTATATACTTGCATAAATATTTTTTTATTATATTATCTTTGTTAAATGAAGTTTAAAGACTGAAATAAAACCAGGTAAGAAACTTTGAATATCTCGTCGATGTCCGTGTGAACGTTACAATACTCCTTGTGACGATATTTCCTCAAAATAATCGTATTTTATTTTTTCAGATCGATGATATTTTAATGGAGGTTGACGTTGAGTGTAATAAACCGCTGATAGTTACAGTATCGCAAAAAAAGAAAGTTAAAAGAAAAGCGATTCTCTATCGATTCAGTTTCTTCGGGTGTATGAATATTTGTATGATACTGGCCTTTTTCACTTCTAACTTGGGCGGATCAAAGGGTTCGTCTACCAATTTGACTAACACTTAAATATTTTCAACATTTACGTTTAACACTTCACAAATACGCACATACACGTAGCACTGAATTTTTTTGTTTCAACTTGTTGACATTTACATACATTTTCACACGTGGTGAACACTATTATTATTTAACAAAAAATGTATAAGAAGTGAATTATTAAGTAGAACGATCAAATACAAAATAAATACACTTTTGATCTACAATCACCAGTAAATGTTGAGTAGATACAAAAGAAATACGGTAAGGCAAATTCAGAAGTAAGTTTTTTCTTTAATAAATTATATACATATACTGATTTCTCAATATAGCTTAATCAAAAGCAACTATCTGAAAAGCTTTGCCATTATATTTGTCGCTTATGTGTATAAAATTCACGTCGAAATTAATTTTTACAATTCTTCATGGATGCACTCGTTATACAATAAAAATTCAGCGTCAACAGTATAGCCGCGATCGATCAATCCTTTATTCAACTGACCCAATTATTCGATATGCAGGACTTATCAATGGAAACTTTGTCATCTGGTATTTTGCCGTACCACTGATTTACTTCGAGGCTGGTCTTTGCTGCAATTACCGAGCCCTCTTCTCAGTGTTTCGCGATGGGTATCTGCTCTCTTTTCTGATGATCTTCATATACGTACTGATCCCGATCGTCGCAAGGATCGGTAGCTACTTGCTGGGCAGCGTCGGCGTCAACAGTCGCCTGCTCAAAGGAATGGAAGTAATTATTAAAAAATATTTCATCTTGTCTTATATGAATTATTGGAGACTATAGACAATTATAATGATTTGCAGGTCTTACACTGCCTACCTCCACCATTTAGTACATGTTTAGTCTTAAGCAGAATCGCAAACGCTGACATCCCTACAAGTGTTGTCACAATTTTGATCTGTCATTTTGGAGGGATGCTCCTTTCACCTATTTTGCTGTACATAATGGTAACTAAATAAAAACAAAACTTAAATTAAAGTAAGAACATACATGAATTGAGATGAAAAATAATAACGGCAAACGCATATATAGTTTTTACATAATATTTATTCAAAATAAATTCATATCTCCATATATGTAATTATTATTATATCACGTATGTATGTATATTTTTTTCATCATTCTTCATTATTATTTTATTTTTCATTTTATTATTATCTTTAGCTTGGAGCGACGGTACCGCCGCTAACCGAGATAAATTTGCGCGAGATCACATACAGCACGCTGATACCGTTGGCGATCGGCGTCTCCCTCAGATCCATTTGCTTCAAGGAGCAACAATCCGTCGCGTCCTTGTCCCAAGTGGATCGAACCAAGTGGATATCCCAGGTGTTGCTGTTGCTGACGGCCTACAATCTCTTCTGTGATGCTTTTACCATTGACGCAGCTGCGCTGTACGCGATCGATATCCTTCTATGTGTATTTATCGGTGAGCTCTTCGTTCTTATTTGGAAAAAAATCTTTAATTTGTCGATTTTTATATACAAATAGCAAAAAATTTAGTACGATATAAGCTTCATAGTTTTGTTTCTCTTACGTTATTAAAGTTGTAGATCACTGGTTAATCTTAAGCTACATTTTAATAATTGTACTTGGTATGACAATAACTTCAACAAACATCGTTTATATTTTTATGTAAATACGCTAGACTTCAAATCTACCTTGGTTATTCCTTTTTGTAACAAAAAATGTAGTTACACACATTTCAGAGCCTGAAACTGTAACATAGTTTATGATCTATTTAGAAGGAACGGTATGTAACACTAGCTTCTACGCTTAACATCTCAGAATATTTGGATACTTAAAAAAGACTACAATATTCGCTAAAAAAATATAATTAATGTCATATTTTATTAAAACATGTAGTTAGATCGTACTATATTTTTTCCTAACTTTTTTGAGCAGCCTGCCTGAGCCAGGTACTGATGACGTGCATCTGCTGGACGTTGTGCAGCACGTGGCTGAGTCAAGACGTACTGCTGGCAACAGTCTTCACATGCACTTACAAGTCCATCGGCTTCGGCGGATGGCTCATGCGAACGGCCTTTCGCAACACGGTCCAGACCGCAGCGGTCAACTTACCACTGGGGATATTGACAGTAGCGCAACTACTACTGGGCAGTTTGTTAGCGAGCTGGCTCGCACCTTAATATTTTTTAGTGATCAACATTGTGATTCTAGAATGACTTTTTCACTGAAATGTTTTGAAGCGAAAATGGTGAAAAATATCTGAAGTAAACGAATCTAGTCAAACAAAACTTTGTAATAAAATAATAAAAGCAAAATTTTGTAGTACGAAAAGGTTATACAGAATAAACGAGTTCAAATTTTGGATTCCCATACAAAACATAGCGATTTTATTCTACAAATAATGGGATAAATTTTAGTTATTCGTTTGTTCTTCTTTCTTTCTTTGTTTTCTTTGTTTCTTTTTTTTAAATCAGTTACTTCTTTTTTATCTTATTTTCTTTTTTCTGAAAACTTATTAGTTGGTGTCTTTCGTGACGCGCGCTTTATACGACAAAGTTTTCGTCTATACCATTAAAATGTGCATGGTATACATAATTATAACAAATATTTTTTTAACACTCAATGTCCACCGAAGTGCTTTCACACGAATCATTCTTCTATCGCTTACACCTCCTTTCTCTCTGTTATACATGCGAATCGATCTTATTAAAAACACCGATCTGCAGTGCGGTATTAAATCATTTAGTGCCGTATGCACGCAAATTTGATCGAAAGATATTCTTACAATTTAAGCAATAAAAAACATTCGTCAAAAAGGTCACAGAGTTTGCTATCGCCGCCAGCTGCGTGGCTCGCCGTCCTCGTCTTCAATTTCTTCATCTTCATCCAAAAGTAACGCCTCTACATCTGCATTCTGAAATCAAATTTTAAAAAAATTAGTACATGCTTCGAAATGAATTAGTTATATAAAAAAAAATTTTTCATGATTGGAGCTTTGTAAAAACGAAATTTACCTCTAAATCTATTTCTTCATCAGTCATTGACTGTAATTGTTCCGTAGATCGTTGGGAAGGGGTTGAGCTTTGTAAGTTTGTACCAGAGGTGCCTGAACTATTTGGTGGTGGACGATGTAAGTATGGGCTTGCTACCCAAGTAATGGATAAAACTCGGTCTTGAAAATTTCTGCCTTTCGACATTGCCAACTCTGCTTCTTTTCTTGATTTGTAATTAATTACAATAGAAGGAGTGGCGTCATCCACCATTTGACTGACGATTTCACCGAATTGCTTTAAACACGTAAAATATTATTTGTCTTGTGTTGAAGTGGGCGCAAAATATTCAAGGCCACTAAATAATACTTTAAAAATGATTAGCAAGATTTATTTTATATGTAGACAGATTACCTCGACTTGAACATGAAACATTAACCATGGATGATATGTTTACCGTTGTTTAAACATTCAATGATAAAAATGACAATAAGTAATATTATAATTTTTTTTTCCAAACAAAAATCTAAAAAACGAAATAATTGTTTAAAACGGCAAATTAACATTTTGAATAGCATAAAGTGTTTATACATATCAACTATCAAGCAAAACTTTTAATAATAATGAATAATAAAAATGTAATTCGTAAGTAGCTGATATCTTGCATAAATAAACATGAATTCTGACACGTAACTCAAATTAAACGTCCTTAAACAAGTTAATAATATAATGATAGTAATAATCCCGTAAAAGTAATATATACTTAATTTTAAAGACAAAATAAAATACAATACCTGAAAATGCGCTAATACTTCGGCTTTCTCCTCGGTTTCATAACCAGAGACTAGAAGATGTGTTGGCCTATGGTCGACGGAGACATGGGTGAAGTTTGTCGCTCCACGACCACGTCCTCTGAAAGGATGAGTGCTACCTCGTGCTGGCCTAGTTGGCCTTGCTCCTCGCCCTGCGCTCGCGCTGTTTAAGCCCATCGCAGCAGCTTGAGCTCTTAATTCTTGCAACCTGGTATTACAAAATAAAATGTATTAATTTTTTCACAATTCACACAATGAACATTGTAAGCTGAGGATACGATTTGTAGAAGTTTTAGTACTGAAGAAATCCTTACTTTTTCTGCAATTCTGTCGAGTCTTGTCCTTCTTGTTGCGCGGTCATGAGATCGAGCTCAGCATCCAGAATCTCCTTCTGTGCTTGCTCTCGCGTCTTGATCTGCGGCTTAGTTGGAGCTACAGCACTAGCCTGCCCATTGTTGTTACCAGTCGCAAGATCTTTTCTTAAACTGTCTATTGAACTCTGCACTGTTTTGATGGTCTCCATAATAGCATCCTTTTGATCGGGACTTTTCTCAGCACGCTCGATAAGTGACTTCAACTCGATCAGCTGTTTATCGAGAAGCTCCTGCTTACGCTTACGAAGGTCAGCTGTGAGCTTCATAGCTTCTTTCCGCTTCTCCTCTTGCTTCTTCTTGAGCGTTTCCTTAGCAGCGAGCATTTCTTGGTTCTTTTTTATGGCGAGGACTTTATCGGCAACCATAGCTGCTTTGGTGGCTGAAACTGGAGCCAAAGGCTGGCTAACCTGCTGTTGTTGCTGCTGAGGTGGCTGTTGTTCTTCCGTTGTGCGGCGAGTTGGCACGTACTCATTGTCGTCAACCTTATTAGGTGCTGTTACTGCGGCACCAAGTCTTTCTTTGACTGAAGGTCGCTGACCTCCTGCAAAAAAGTAACAGGTCATTGTAAAATCAAACACTTTTTCGATCAAACATTTTCAAAATATTAAGAAATGTTTCTTAAATAAAAAGTCCTGAGTAACTTACCCTGTTTGCCAGGCGGCACATTCTCGATAGCGCCAGCAGCAGTGTTATTGTTAACATTATTATGCCAGAAAACTTTGATGAACCTATTGTTCAATACAGCCTCTGTGCTCCTGTAGGCGCTTTTGGCCTCGTTGGGCATCTGGAAGGTGACGAGAGCAGCCTCTGGGTCACCTCCGAAATTCACTTGTATATTTACAATTTTGCCAAACTTGCTAAAGTGATTGTTCAACTGAGTAATGTTGTTCAAGCTTCGCGGAACTTTCTTCAATTCCAGAGAGCAATTGGCTGAGTTGTGAATAGAACGCTGCTTGGGGCCAAGTCGGTTAAAATCGAAGGCCTGTTTGCGTTTGAGCGGATTGCCAGTAGGATGCGAATCTCGCTGTTGTTGTTGCTGCTGATTTTGCTGAGGATGGTGCTGAGGATGATGAGATTGTTGTTGTTGCTGCATTGGCAAATCAGTCGAGTTGGCATGCGGAGCTACGGGGACGCTTATGAGCTCGCGCTGCCCCCTACCGTACATTGGTGGACCAGGAGGGGGTGGATGCCTACCCCACGGTACCTGTGGTTCCATGCTTGGAGCGTCCGGGTTGTACTCCGTGAGTACATCTACAAGATGAGTCAAAGAATAATGTTTATGATTTTTTTCTTCAACTTTTTAACAAATATACAACGATGGATAATTGTACACAAAGTATTTAATATAGATTAAAAATTATTTTGTCGAATTACAAACTTTACCTGATTCAACAAATGTCAAATTTGCAGTATTGAAAAATGATGGTTAGAAAATGAAAATATGATGTTAGTTTTGATAATGAAACCGCAGAGTAAGTTCGAGAATGAATAATAAAGAATGTATTTGTTTGAGAAAAACATAAAAGCTTGCACTTAGAAAGTAAAGACCTACACTTGCAAAGCTCACTTCATAATTTATCAAAGGACTGCCAGCAGCCAGAGTCTAGAGTCTAGTTCTATGTTGAGGTGAATGAACTCAGCATAACAAAGTTCTCAGAGTGAGGAACGAAACTCTTTTTTAACATTCCATGCAAGAACAAACAGAAGTTGATCGATAAACGGTATTAAAAATTGCTATGTCTAACAATCTCTAATAAAAAAAAGTATTAGCCACATGCATTCTTCATCCCATTCACACTAAATTTTGAAGTTAGTAACACCCATTCAATATAGAGGAAAGAAAGAAAAACAAATAAAAAGCCAAAATGAGGAACGACGACGAAGAGTCGACAGAGACGAACCCATGTTAGCGTGATGCTGATTGCGAAGATGGGGTGGCGGTAAGCTCGCGAGCGGCAGGTGCGGTGGTGGTGCGTTACCGTTGGGACCGCCGACGCCGACTGGGCCACCGGCTGTAGCTTCTGGGACCGCGGCGACGGGCACGGCTCCTGGAGCCTGAGGCCCAAATGTCAATACTCGACTCAATGCCACGTCTTCCAGGACGACGGGGTCGGTGCCGTGGTCATATGGACACAAGTCGCCTCTCATGCAGTAGCCCTTCTCTGAAAATTGTTAGATGTTTGTCGGTCTACGTGTGCTCTCTTTGTTCTTTCATACGCAGTGTTTTTCTGTTATACATCAATTTTTTCTATAAGTTTTCGTTATTGAAACTATAGTTGTCATGCGCCGCAAAAAAATGTTAAAAGTAACGAAAAAAAAACAAAATGAAACGTTTTACGATTCTGTCTTATAGTCCGTGTGGTAAATTTTTCGCGTGAATCGGCTATTAAAATAAGTGCTTTTTTATTTACTAATAAAACTAGGAAGCATTTTCCGCATGATTGTAAAGCTAAGCGAGAACGTCTTCTGGCATCAGCTAGATTTTAATGAGGTATCGTGCTGTGTATGAAATGCGTGTGATCAAAACAATGTAGCGTTTCAAAATATTGACAGTTTCAGTTTGATACGATTGAAGCTTCTAATAATAAATACAATATGAATAAACATGAAGTTTCAAATCGTTTAATTGAAACAGCAGTTTAGCACTTAGAATACTTATCCAAACATTTGTTGCAGAACCACAATAATTTCTCAGATAATTCACTTTGTAATTTTCTTAGAAAGTAAAAGATCCTTGAAATAATTTTGTAAAATATCTGCGTATGATTAAGGCTTTATAAAAAATAAATCATCGTTCCAAAAACCCTTTATAAGCTGCACAATATTTAACATAGTAAAAAAAAACTTTAATTTCTTCATTGTGATCAAGCTCTCAACAAACTTTTCATACATAAAAATTTCACAATTCACTAAAAGCGACACCCTCTGGAAATATACACAAATAAGTAGTACTCACCATCAAAGTCCCGGCAGCGCCTCTTGCCTTGGAAATTGCCTGACCTGGGCATATTCGAAGCAACAGCAACAACGCTCTGTATCGATTGACTAGTCGTGGATAACCTCATGTCCACATCGCCGTGATTGCTATCCTGCGTAGGAGTCCCGCCTCCTGGACTCGCTCCGCCATCCTGCATACGGTCGAGCCTGCCGAGCTCACCGCGTTCCAGCCGATCCGCCTTCTTGCTCCGTTCCATGGAACGCGAGCGTGACCTGATCGGCGTGGGTGAGCGATTACGGAAGCGCGACCTATGCTCACCCCTCGATTCCACATCGCGCATCCTCGAACGTAGGGGCGAATTGCTGCGACTCCTCGTCCGCCTGAAAATAATCGATTGATTGAGTGTTATTATCATTGGTTTCTCTTGGTTTGGTTCTCTTGGTTTCTTTATGATATGACGATGTGTACCTGCGTTCGTGTCGACGAATATTCATTGGAGGAGACTTGTTTCTCCAGGCGCGACTCCTATCTCTTTCTCGATCACGTCTTATATGCTCTCGACTTCTGGATCTCCTCCTATCCCTGTCCCATGACCTTGAACGTGATCTCGTTCTCGATCTTGGTCGACCGCTATTATTATAAACATTAAAGGTGTTATTAGATGGCTACAATATACAAAATATCTATAACTGTGAGAACCAATTACAAACTTACCGACTGCGTGGTCGCTTTTCTCTCTCCTTTTCCTCCTTTTCGGATTCTGACTTTCGTGTCTCGCGCTTGACTGCATTCGTCGGTGCCGAGCCGTTAATATGAAGTGCCGGCGTCGTAGTTACTGTGTTTAACGGAACAATATTGCTCGTTTCGACTATTGGTGCTTGAGATACTTGCGGGGTTGTTGCTGTTGGAGGTGTTCTACTACCATCCTCTTCATCTTTTACATCAGAGGGCTGCTTGTAATCTTGTGTTTCTAACGTCTTAAACAATAATTCTACAAAATTTGGTGTTTCTAAAATTGGAGAAAAGATAAATTTAGTATTGAATTTCGAACAATTGTGAATAATTAGCCTAACAAATCCAAATATACCTTGCTGTAAAAATACATCAAGCTGCTCCACCATACCAACTCGGAGTTCATCTAAAGTTTTATCCTTCTTAACTAATGCATATACATATTTTGCTAAAGCTGCTGGATCGGCATCACATCTGTAAAAGAAATGAAAAATTTCAGTTAATCAAGCATCTTATCAAATAGTCATAGGATAGGAAAGGCTACAAGTTTCTGTTTAAGACTCGAATCAAAATGGCTGATACATCAGAAAATAAATCATTGGAATGACTTTGTAAACACATGAGAGTTACTTATTTAGCTGCCCACATGGCAACATTGCTTTCTATCAGTAACATCTATTCATAACTACCAACTGCAATCACTCTACGAAGTAATTAAAATATGAAGAGAGAAGCTAACAAATTGACGTATCATCTCCCACTGAGCTGTAACACTGCTCGAGCAAATCGTTCGAACTTCCATGAATTTGGTGAACTAGTGAAGAAAAGTTACAGGTAAACACTTGTACACCTCTGCGGCAGATCAGATATCAGCCAAGGAATAAAATCACAAACCAAGATTAAACTGTGTGTGCGAGCCTCAAGCCCAAAAACGGAAACAAAGTTAACAGAGACTACAATATACCGAGAGCCTCGCGGCAGCCTCTATATCTCTCGCGGCGCGTTTCAGGAAAATAGCCGTTTTTCGGAGTAGTTACGAAAACGTCACAGACACATGCATGCTCCGCGCGCATGCATTGATATATATCTATACATATAGATACCCACACACACTCAGCAGGATCGCGCGTGCATAAACAGAAATCAGCCTGTCTCGTTATACCGGATTAATGCTTATGAATTATCGAATGTGGAGAGATAACCAAGAGATCGGTAGAATTGGGTCGTTGACTAGTCCGGGAGTCAGCTCAGGCAGCTGTGCGACGGGAAGGTATGGCGCGAGATAGAGAACGTGTATGCGTGAAAGGATGGCGTATACACAGAGAAGAGCCGAATGGCCTACTTACAGCGGCTCCAAGACGGCCGTCAGCCACGCCTTGAACTGGTCCGGGTTCTCTATGATCATCTTCGTCGGCTCGGGCTTGCATCAACGTCGTCTTGCTCGTGATGACTCGGGGTAGACGCGTCGTCAGCAGGCAGCTCTCCTCCGCGAGGGCGACTGGCGCTCTGCGTCGTATCGCGCTCTCTCTCTCTCTCTCTCTCTCTCTCTCTCTCTCTCTTTTCTACTACAGCGCTGCTGTTCTTTGCTGCGCTACTGCTGCTCGATACTTTTCCCTCGAGGTGTCTCTTTTTGTCGTCCGCTCGATTATGAGTTTGGTTTTTCTGTAATCGCGGATGATTCCCGTCGACGACGTACACTAGAATAACTGACTGAAGCGCAGAGCTCGTAAGTACTCTCGCAAGACCGTCGCCATTGCTAATATGTCTCTAGAGGTGCGCGAATGGTCTGTTCACTGTTGTCGTCTCTCTCGCGCTCACGCAGCTCGCTGGCTGACTTGCGTACGTACGTCGTATAGGCTCTAATACTGCTCTGCGACTACTGGTAACTGCACGGCCTCCCCACTGCGCAGCGCTGCTGTCTCCTGGACTGCCAGTCGACGTGAGAGAGATTGGCGCTACAGCAGCCTGTATATCTATATGTATGGACTTGCGGAGCTATATTGCTCCTGATAGACGTATATATAGGTATATCGAATATGCGATAGTAGAGAAAAAGGTGATGGCCACCACACGCGGAGTGTACTTTACTTACTAAGTATACTTATGCCCGCGAGCACGAGAACATCGTTTCAATAGCGGCGCGCGGGGCGCACAAGTGTCGCTCGTGGTTTTCAGCTTTTTTTTCTGTGTATTCTATAGGCGCAGCACTCTATAACGTGTTTGAGATTATGATTAGGCGATGAACGAGAGCGTTTTATGATGGAACGCTTGTATAGAGCATAATAATATACTATTCTCTTGTTTTTATTTCCTTTAGGTTTGTAATATTTCAATAAAAAGATTTTCCTTTGGTCACACTCTTTTATTCGTCGTTAGAATAGAGTTTTGAATCCAAGAATGGCATGAATCAAGGTTCTTTTTATACAAAAAAAGCTTACTTTTAATTTAAAATTATACAATTTTTTAATTTACTTTGAGAGAAAAAAAAGTAGGTCAATGTATGATGAATTTGCCGTGAGTGCCACATTTTAAGATTGTATGTTATGATAGTTTTTTTTATAACGATAATTTTCACCTTATTGTACAATTAATACCATACAAGTCTCACGATTAACGTAATTTAAATACTTCTTGTATGATTCAATTTTTACATTTCAAGCAATCCAAATCAAATAAATGGAAATGATAGTGTTGAATATTATATACAAACTAAATAATAATGTTTTGAAATTTGATAAATGACAACAGTTTATTGATAAAATAAAAAATCCTTTTTTATATTGTTCTTAAAAATGTATTTATTCATCATCCTGGACAACCGTCGTCTTTTCGGATACATACAAGCCATCTAAGAACTTTCTGATATCCTTGTTTTTGACAGTCGTGGACTGTTGGATGAGAGCAGCTAAAAACAAAAAATATTGTTTGTTAATAAAATACTTATTCATTAATTTGAGATAAAATTATTAATATTCATTCTTGGAAGTACTAAAATTTTTACTACCATCATCTACGCCTATTTAGTATTTTTTAGATTATAAGAACGTAAATATTATTTTATGAAATAGCTCAAATTTTGTAATCAAGCAACGTTTGACATAAATTAGAGGAAGGATTAAAATGACTTTTATTTTTTTTTTTTACCAAAAATCAATTTTGAAAATGAATAGAAATCAAAATCACATGCATAGTTTCTTTTGTTTTCATGTTCACAAGCTGATTAAAATTTTTTACCTGATCTCGAAACATCTTCTAGCGAGTTTCCTTCCAGGATAAGTTCATCCTTCTGTTTCTGTGAGTTGACAACAGTGACACCAGGTGCCATCTTAACTCTACGAATAAACTTTTCTCCCAAGAAGTTACGGATTTCAATAACTGAGTTATTTTCAGTGGTAACACAGTTGATGGGGAAATGAGCGTATACAGCCCTCATTTTGTACTGATATCCTTTGGTGACTCCCTTCAGCATGTTTTCGATGTGGGAGCACACGGTACGTACAGCTGCAAGCTCCTTCTTGGTACCAAACCATTTTTCTACTCGTAGCAACCTAGAGTTGACCATCTAAAGCGGAATATTGAGTTTTATTAGTCAACAGAAGATCATCAATATAAAAACTTTTGGTTTATAAAATCTTTAAATCAGTAAGGATTAATCATTTATAATTAAATGAAGGGGAATCCACTAACTCATCATTATGATTATTCTTAAATGAGTTTATTTTTTTACTGAGAACTATCACTGTTAAATAAGTATTATGGTTTCTTGTACAAGTCAGGTAATGGTATACTAGTACTACGAATTTTCCTTTAAAAGTAAAAAGGTATCATATTGATAGACTTCCAAATGATATACTTTCAATGAATCTCATAGAATGAAACAATAAAGCTAATGTAAAAGTTTGTGTAATTAATGAAATCATTAGAGCTTTACATTAAGGAGAAATATATACATACACGAATGTCAAGAGCCAAGTGCTTGAAAGAGCGCTTCAGGACTCCCCGTGGTCCCTTGACTGTGACAGTCCTGGACTTGACTGAAACAGTCAATCCATCAGGGATCTTCACAGTTTGATTCGTGACAATCTGCTTCATCTTGCAGCTGCTGAAAAATACAAACGATTTGTTAGTCTAATGTAATAAACACCAAAAAAGCAATGCAATCAGATTAAATGATGCTAAAAAGACGAGTATCACGTAAACAAACACTCCACGAGTTCCGCTAAACTATTCGTAACACAATAAAACGTAGGCGTATCAATTATGCTACGTCTAAACACTGTTTAAATAATTTTATTATCCTTAATATGCCATGGACACATTGGTTGTGCTCGATAACAACACAGATCTAGGTTAGGAATTAATGTCGAAGTTTAAGTACACTATTGCAAAAAATATTAAATAAACAATGCAGAAGAGCGTTGGGGGAATGTATTTTCAGCATTCTTTTAAGAAAATATATTTTCTTCGCGTCGATTGCAACGGCTACAATATTGCTCGAAATTCCATATTACCTCACGCACGTCTCCAAAAGACCGGAAAGAGAGGTGCGGAGCGGGGGGTCCGAATCATTCGGGCTAAAAGACCGAGAAGACCGCGAATCGCTAGACCAGCGTCCCAATGTGCGATGTCACTGCTGTGCGAGGTCGCCACATGTATCAATCGACTTTAAAACATTATTTTTAAATTTAGCTTATACTTATTCAAAAATTAGAAAAGAAATTTTTTTTTAAATAAAATAGGCATGAAGATTTTAATAATGACACATTTATTTCATCAATTTGTTAGAAAAATAAAAAAAATAAAGTTCAAACTAAAAATAAATATATGCATGTTTTAGAATTTAATTCAAGAACTTTTGTAATTTATAAGTAATGTATTTGTAACTTTTTATAAGTAATGATTTAGTTAACCATATAAAACGAGTTATTTTTTTATACTCAAACGATTAATGCCTTAAACTTTTCTTCAATGTGAGATGGCAATTTGTATTCATCAATATGAGGTAGAATTCGTCTTCGAAAACAGTTTCTTAATGTTTCTGTTGATCTGTTGGTCAAATACTGAAAATAATATGATATAATATTAGCTGCATTGAAATGGATTTTTATATTTATAAATTGTACTTGTAAACTTCGTGGACACTTACACCATAACTGTGCATTTCATTGAATACTTTTGCTCCTTTAGCTGCATGTATACTGTTATTTTGTATCAAATACTTCAATAAGACTCTTCTTTCTTGCAAACTTAGATTTCGCCTATAAAAATAATCAAGAAGATTTATTAGATTAATTTTCGTTTGAATAGAATATACCCCTGATAGCACAAAACGTTCGATAAACGTTTTAAAAAAGTGCAGCGGACATTTCCGACGTTTTTAAAACGTTTTGTGCCATCTGGGATTGAATAGAAATATTTACATACATTGGATTGCCATGCTTTAAATGAGGCATTGGTTCTAAAAAACAGGATCGTATTTTGCACACTTTTTTTTCCGAATATTGCTGAGGTTTCCACCACTGAACGTCTCTGAAATGTTATTAATTTATTATTCTTAGAATGAATGAAAATTTAGATAAAATAATTGTAACTTGAGAATTTACTCTTCAAAATCCATTTCTTCATCAGATGATAATTCATTATGAGATGAGTTGGAGTCTTCTTCACTGGAGCTTTTATTTTTTTTTATTTTTTTTGATTTTGAGGTACTAGCTATTGGATTTTTTACAACACTTTCAACTTTAATTTTAGTGCGTTTGTTTTGTTCATGATGATTTTGTGTAGCAGCATGAAAGGCAGTTGTCGGTAAAGATGAAAGATGATCTTTAATTTCGTCACTATTTCTTTTAAACTTTTTATGATTTTTTGGTGATCTTTCGGAGTCTGATGGGCTCCTTTCTGATGACTTAGCCTTGCTATTAATTACTTTTTTTACATCTTTATTACTCTGTTTAGGTGGCCCTGTTTTGGTTCTAACTTTATCAACCAAATCAACTGATTCAATCGGTTCAACTTTAATATTATCATTTAGAAAGATGTCATCCATTTCATCTGAAGATGTATCGACTTCAAATTCTACTGAACATAACTCACAATATACTTGTTTATCATAAAACCTGTTAAACATAAAGCGATTTTAGTAATTGCATTAAAAAAAACTAAAACTTTTATCAATTAAGACTTTGTTAATGCTGTTTACTTATATTGTAGATATTTTATTTCAATTTATTCAAAATAAATACTTTATCTAGAAGTATTAATACCGTTTGAGCGAATCATTCTTTAATAAAGATGTTGCTTTATAACACCTTGTACTACCATTTGGACATTCAGGAAGACTTTCAGTTATCCATCTACAAATTAAAATAGATATGAAAAAAAATTTGCAGTTTGAGTCACAATATTTGAATTCAATTAAGTTTCGATCAAGTATTTCTATTATGATGATTTCAAATAAAAAACAAGATTGTATATAAGTCATTGATACAGTCCAAAAATAATAAAATACCTGTATAACTCTATGTCTAGTGGCTTCTCTGCTCTGATTGAATGCAATATGTAACATGGTTGATAAATCTTCTTATCCGTGTTGGCGTATGCGTTTCTTATGCCACAAAAAGTGTAAACAGCATCTTCTTTTACTTCTCCTCCTAAGCTCTGCATCAAATATAAAAAAATAAACATACGAATTTTAGAATAAAAAATAAAAGCAATGAATAATTAAAAAATACTTAAGTACTAAGCAACATTCTGTATGCAACAAAATATGAATACCGTGACAATTCTTTCATAATCTCTGACACAGTCCGACTCTAATTCAGGAAATTCAAATTTGAAACTGTAACCTTTGAACAAATTTTTGTTTCTTTTTACAAATGTATTTCTTGGATCGTTACTCATGGCGTTTTATCTTTCCTTTGTGCTGATATACTTATTGGTTTATAATAAATGAGATTTGTTCTTGAGTTTGCAAACGCAGGTTTCAACTTGTATCCTGAATATCATTCCTGATCGCTGCACGACGTTTCCGCGAACTGCCAATCGCAAACACAATAAGAGCAGCAGCACAGCAGCGTCCTGCTCATGTAGCAGCAGCCTGCAGCAGAGACTGATAAATTGGCTATTTTTATAGCGTATACAAGTAACCGACACCAACGGAATTTTTTTGAAAAGTAGATTTATAAATGCAGAAGAAAATTATCCGTGTGGATAAAAGCACTTCTACAAAATTTCAGATGTACATATACTTACTAACGAAAAATTTTAAAAAGTCAGTATCTGTGTTTACAAAACAAATGAACTTCAGGGTAAGACAATTCATTCTACTTTATCGGTCAAGCGAATTACCTCACCTGCACATCTTTATCGATCGTTTGGGCACGACACTTCTCAATTTTTACGGATTTTTCAAAGGTGTTCTCTCATGCATTTCTCAATCTTAAACTTATTAAAATTATTCTATAAATCTATTCTATATGTGTATAACTAGATCACTACTGTAATAATAGCGCTCTATGGCTAATACTAAAATGCATTTAATTATGACATTCTTTTAGAGCTTCAAGAAATTAATAACTATAAATAATGCAAATTCATAAATAATTCTTTTTGTGAAACAGATTTTCTTAAATTTCCTAAGAACGAACAAAGATAAACTTAATTATTAATACGATACGTATATGTAAACAAATATTAGCGACTCTATTAAAGATTTTGTAAACAGAGGAATCAAATTATTTTTATGGATATAAAGCAAACTTTCAAAATCAGCAAATAATTATTAACAAGAAACAAGTTACAAAATGCAAGAAAAACAATTATAAAGGTTTGCGCGCAGCTGCGTAGTTGGCGCTATTGGTCAGTCGAGTCGAAAATCGACGGTCTTCGAACCATCTATCGTGCAGCGAGTAAACTCCGGTTAATCCCTTTGCGCAGATCGGTTGCAGAACCAACAGTGAAAATCAGTAGACTGCTCTTTTACCCACGACGTCGAACTAAGCGAGCTCGCGCGGCTCTGAGTGTGTGACCATTCGCAGCAGGAACATGGCATCTCTATGCAGACGTGCGATTTTCCAGGTCGCCAGGCGTCCCTTGCACATGTCCGCCTGCAGATCAAGTAAGCGAAACCGCGAAAGATGCCCAGGGCCCGTCGCCCCGGTCGCAGCTCTGTGTTTATTCCCCCGCATTACGTAAGCGCGGACAGGGCCGAAATCTGCGGACGACGTCTTTGTCTATAGCCTGCAAATTATAATCCTTTCTGCGTCCTCTCCTTGCAAACAAACTTTCGATGTATCTCTCATCTCTCACATGTTATGTTATTAACTTTTCCAGTGGAGGAGAAGATGGCTGATCCACTCGATCACGCGACTGGTATCGAGAAAGCGGAGATGCTCGCTGAACTTGCTGGCAACGACGTGAGTGGATTCGTTTTTTCGCTTTTCACAGTCACACTATATACTCATGTCGACTACTGACTCTTTTATGCTATAACAAACTGTTAACTCTACTGACTGTTATGAGATGAGAGGAGTTATTTTGAGCGTCATTAGGAATGAGGCATAACATTTCTGTTGGTTTGACGCTTGCAAGGTCCTATTTGTTGTACTCTTGTACTGCGGGCAACACTGTGCTCCAAAAGAGACTTTCTTTTGGAGCGCAGGTGATTACACTCTCTTTAGTTATTTCTGTGTTGGAACTGTGCATACAATTTCATACTGAACAATTTTACATAAGATCTTGCAATATCTTTTTCTAAGAAACTTCAGTTATCAAAGATTGCACCACAACAAAGTCAATTCTTATTGTTATTTTTGAATTGCGAAAATGTTGTACCTGTAATAATTAATTTTTCTTAAATTCTTTTCCTCTATCATTTGCTTAAACTGATTGATGTATCTGCATCAGATAACAGAACCAAGAGCAAGACAAAGCTCTGATATTCATGACTGATACATGTTTATTAGAAACAGTGAATATTTTAATGTGATATTTTCTATGAATTTGACATACTATCAGAATTGGGTAGAAATATTTTTTATGTTATGAAAAATTGCTTTATCTCTAATTCTATTGTTAATTGTATGGCAAGACTAAGAATAGGTTATGAAGATACCAGATCTTTCACATATGTATAGTATTTAATTTTTATTTTTTATAGCATATAAATTTACTAATTTATTTAATATTAGAATTATACCATATTAGTTTTTCATAAGTTAGACCTAATGATAAATTATGTTATTTGGAAAAATACTCAGATATCAATTTCTAACTCAAAAGAACATACCTTTAACTATTAATTAAAACCTTTTATAGATTATAGATTTGCTAGCTTGATTTTGAAGTATAATTTTTAACAGATTGATTTGTATCATTCAGTTTATATACCTATTGTTACAAAATGATTGAACCTATTTATATAATAGCAATATGAATATGTTTTTAAATCTTTTCTATTTTGACCTAAATATTATCAATTTTATAGGCATAATCACTATTTTTTTTTTACCGTAGTACTATTTTAATCATTAAAAAGACATTTTATTTTGAGACAATCTAAAAGTGCAATAATTGTAACCTCACTTTTCCATGCTCTATCCAATTGAAACTAATGTATAATCACTATATTGACTTATATTAATAATTTCTAATTTTTAGGATCCCTTTGATACTAAAGTTATGAAGCGTGGACCTGGAACTAAAGAATGCCCAAATCTAGTTGGTAGTTTCTTCAAGAGCCGACTTGTTGGATGCATTTGCGAAGAGGACCAGCTTCACGTTAACTGGATGTGGCTTCACAAGGGAAAACCACGACGCTGTGAGTGTGGTCACTGGTTCAAACTTGTTGAGCGAACTCCAGTCCAAGTTTAATCAACCCACTGGACTAAGCTAGTCAATTGTTTGAACCATCTACCTTAGAATTAATGCATTATTAGATGATAACAACCAAGCATTAGGGTGGAACTTATTTGCATCAAACATCCAATTATTTTTCTTTCTTTCTTTCAAGAGAGTATGTTGAAAAATACAATATTCATATGTAAATTACTTGTAACGAAAAAAAAACGATGTTAAAAGTGAGTAAGATGATACAACTTTCCGCTCTGAAATTCATTTTTATTGCAATGCAAATAAAGTATGTTTAAAATATATGTTCATAGTTAGTGATCAAATTCCAACATTTTCCCCAGCACTAAATTATTTCCTTAAATATTCTAATTAAGTAATAAAAATTAAAACGAAATTTCTATCAACAGTTTTCAGACATTTATTTTCATGTTATATAACAACCAAGAAAAATCAATATATCGTACCAAAGAGTATAAATAATTTGACTGTCAAGTCAATAATAATAAATCAATACATGTGTACAAAATGCAAGTGGTAAATATAAACACCAAAAAGGAAATCGAAAAACTATTCTCCTAATGCCATTACCTTACTTGGATACAGAGTATGTCATCAATAAAACGAATTTACCCACATGATCCTACCATCCTTTTTACCTATAAAACAATTTTTTGCTTCTTTACATATAGAGAACCTATGAAATCTTGACTTAGAATATGTACAAAACTTACTTTCATATTCTTAAAATTGCTAAAACATCAATAACAAAGATTTGGTGTTTATTAAATTTAAGAACAAAAAATAATTTTGATTTAATTAGCTTTGTTCTTTGCTTCAAAAATATCTATATTCGATTTTATCAAACTTTCACCTTTATCTTTTTCAAAGTCACTCACATCTTGAGATTCTGTGCTTTCTGGTATGACAGAAGAAGTAGCATTGCTTGCAGAAGGTTGATATACATTCGATGGTTGTGATTGACTTGACTCGGACTTCTTTTTCAGTTGACCTACCACTGTGACATACGTTGAAGGGATTAATCCTACATTTATACTATCTGTAGCTCTCCACCATCCTTGCAAATTTTTTGGCTGTAGCGATTGTGGAGCTAGCCATACTTTTTGGCCAGTTTTTAAAGTTAATTCTTCAGATGAAGCTGGTGTAAAATCATAAAGTGCAGTTGCAGTATAGACTGGCTCTTTGTTTTGTAACCAGTCTTTTGGATTATTGACTAAAAGAAAAAAGAAAAGTTCAACTCTCTGTTTTCATAAATAATAATAATAATAATAAATACCTACCATCAACGTTTATATTTTTTGCATTACTAATCAATCGATGTATCAAATAAGGAGTTGCAAAAAGGATGCTTAAGAATAAAAAGATTGGCCATGAAGTTGTTCCACTTTGTTCTGAACTTCCATTCATCACTTCTGATATTGTCTCTCTCCATAACATCTCACTACTTGCATCCTGGCTTCTTATGCCTAAGACAATCATAAAAAATGTTAATCTTTTTAGTTTTGTTGTTGGATTAAAGTAAAATTGTATAGTTTTAAATAATTACTCACCCAGTGTATACTTCACTCTTAAATACAACCACTTCATAAAACGTACTAAGGCAAAACTACTTAGCAATTGCTTCAGCATTGATCTTAATTTCCCCATATTATCTGCTACCCCAAGTATGGCTCTAAATGAACTTGTCATGGCAAAAAATGTTGACTCTAGCATCATTGTCACGGAAGAAAATGTATGAACCATTGCTTCTATGGATTGAAAAGCTGGTCTTGTACTTTCTTCTGCATATTGCACAAATCTGAAAAAAATCAATAAAAGTTAACAAAAATGATAATTTTATGTATTTGTAAGCGATAAAACTAATTTTTGCAATCATACCTATTTTCTACATCTCCGCTCGGACCTCCTCCCCATTGATTTTGTCCATACATTGAATAACTAGGACCGTACATTGAAGAACCATAACCCATACCATAGCCACCATATCTACTCATTCCCATGCTATTCCAGCCAGAACCATATCCATAACCACCCATGGATGAACCTAAAGGTCCGTAAGATGAATATGAAGAAACTGGTCTCCTGGGTGGCACTGGTGGAGGACCCATAGCTGACACACCAGAGATTCCCATTGGTTGTGGGATCCTACAAGTAACAAAAGAATGTTTTAATATTGCTGTACACAGATTTTATAGAACTTTCTTTTCATTGTAAACCATATGTTTTATGAAAAAGTATTACACACAAAAAAATCGATGCAAACTGCAGCTATGCTGCTCCTTGCGTATATAACAAGTTATACGCATGCAGATTTAAAATAGTTCATCTTTACTAATCATAACTTTTTAATTCGAGCTCTCTAACATAGAAATAAGCAAAGAAAATTTGCATGTGTGCTAATGAACTGTTCAAACATTTACCCATCAACAACAGTTGGTGCATTGCGAAACTGTGTAGGGCCAAGGACGTTCACTCTCTGTTGATTCATCATCTTGTTTTTGTTTTTTCGAATCAAAGTTTAACTTCAATTTGTGGCACTTTGGAGGCAGTTTTGCCTTAGATATCCATGAAATAGGTCAACGATTTGTTCAGTCTCTTCTTCTGCGGGTTTCCAAACTCCCGACTCTCGTCCTTACTCGGTAAAAAAGTTGGCTTTCTGAAAAGACCAAGCCACGCAATGACATTCACGATTCTAATAATCGACCGAATATCAGTACTGATAATCAGAAAAAAGTGAAGTAGCTAATGAGCTACTAGCAAGTGAGTAATTAGACATTTAGAAAATGCGAATGTCCATATTTTTCTCGATTGGCCCGCATGTACTTACGATAGCCGTCATGTTTCCTCGTAAGCTCAGCGCATTTTATCAGTGCAAGTAGTTCAATCAACTACTTACTTACAATAAAACGTCCGAGGTAAAGACGCAACACTTTTTCGATGAAAGTACTCTGAGACGATGATAAACGAAAAACCAACCTGTTTTGCCACAGTAGAGACCCAACCTCACCTTCAGACCTTGCGTATATATGAGTATTTTATGACATAGATATATGCATATATATCGCGGGGATTACTGTGCGTGTGCTTCTGATGTGACGCTCGCGCTATGAACGTCCGTAAAAATCTCTAACATCTTTCGATTAGCCTATGATTCATATAGCCATTAGATAATATAGAGAAGCTTATAAGCGCTCAATTCGTTGAATTTTAAAGGCCAGTTGATAGTGCGACCGTAGTGTACAAAGAGACGTGTTGTCATACAAAAACGAACTGTGAGTATGTTTTGTGCATCTGAGCTTTCTCAATATTGACTTTTTCATTGTTAATCGTTGCCTATACTTTATTATTGATAATCTTTGTAGTATTCAAGAAAAATTGACCACGATGGGAGCTGGAAAAAGTCAATTTACTGAAGAGGAACTTCAAGACTACCAGGTTAAGTTTGGTTTATTGTAAAAATATTATTAATTTTGTTCCAACTATTCTTGTTTTCATGTAAGATTTTTTATATATTTTTTTATAACAAAGAAAAAAGAAATTATTGCTTTTATAAACTGGCATTTACTTTTTTTATATCGTAATATTATTTTTCATTGTTTCAGGATCTCACATATTTTACAAAAAAAGAAGTGTTGTAGTAAGTATTTTATCTAAAGTTTATCATACTTGGAATTGATTGTTATTAATAAGAATAAATTACCAATTAAATAAATGTTATAGCGCACACCAGAAGTTCAAAGCCCTTGCTCCAGAAAAAGTAGGGCATAACAGAAACGCAAAACTGCCAATGTCAAAAATTTTACAATACCCAGAATTAAGAGTCAATCCATTTGGTGACAGAATTTGCAAAGTATTCAGTTCTAGCCAAGATGGAGATTGCACTTTTGAAGACTTTTTAGACATGATGTCTGTTTTTAGTGACACTGCTCCAAAAGCTGTAAAAGCTGAACATGCATTTAGAATATTTGGTTGGTTACAAATATTTCATAAAAATTTGTTATTCGCAGTATGCAAGTACTAATTTGTTATAACGTTTTATCAGATTTTGATGGGGATGACATGTTAGGTATTGGAGATTTGCGTCAAGTTGTTGATAGATTGACTGGAAGTCAACGATTGAGTGAAGGTGACATGCAGCAACTTATTCAATACCTGCTGGAAGAAGCTGATTTAGATGATGATGGGGCCTTGAGTTTTGCGGAATTTGAGCATATAATTGAAAAAAGCAGTGACTTCTCAAAGTAAATAATAATAAGTTTAATTACATGCAGTACTAATGTGGTGTAAAATTGACGATTATTTAATCTTTGTTTCAGGACTTTTAGAATACATTTATAAAAAGGTAGATGACTATTTAGCCGAAATTATTGATATAGTTAATTTAAAAGACTGACCATAAGTAGACGAGATAGTCACAGGAGCTAAATAATATTCTATATATAAGATGCATCTGAAATTTATGAAGCTTACAAATGATGCAATTGACCAATTAATAGAATTGTTAAATATAATTCTTACACAATCATTAAATGGGAACGTTTACCAATACATTTAAGAATTATTATGTATTAAAATTTACAAGAACATTTACAAATGTAGAATGTGATGACTGCTAACTTGTTCAAGCTCAAAAACTGTATTAGAAAATCTGTTTTTCTATGTTTATAAGATCGTTTATAACTTTGTTTTTAATGTATTTATACTATATTGTATTAATATAAAGCAACTCTTAAAAAATATATAACTAAATAAAAAGATATATATTAGACGCAATAATAAGTTCTTGATTGAAGATTTGTGAAAATAATTTCCATTTCTATTATGTTTTTTATTAAAATATAAAAATTGAGCGTTCTTAGGAAGATATAGTTTAAATGCACATTCTTTTTTTTTTTCAAAAATGATGGTAGAAAAAGTTTGTTATGTATGAGATTTATGACTGCAAATACCCTCTGAAAGAAGTATAAAATATTATTTATTATTTGCAAAAGACAGAATGTGAGAATATACTTTCAAATACTTACGGTAACTTCATGCGCATGAAAATCCAGCAAGTTATAAAAGATACCAAAATACTGATAAAGCCAACACTAATCAGAAGTATCCTGGTCAGCTTAGGCATAGATGGACTGTGTGTTTGATCGAGGATAATGAAGCCCAAACCACCCAAAGTGAAGAGAAAACTGGAAGCCAGTCCTTCCATTATATATTGACCATTTACACGGTATGGCATGAATGCAACCTATGCATCAATAAAAAAGTGGATTCGTATAAATAGTATGAAAATATAAATGCATTAATGAATAATTTTAAGAACTTACAGGCCGAGTGTGTCCATGTTCATCGGTGGTAGAGCCTACACTAGGTGGCTCCAAAATTACATCGTATATAATACCTACAGTAAAAATTGATGTAAAAGTACTTATAGGAAAGCAGAGAAGGCTTAATAACCTAATATGGAAAGTTTACTGTGGCTCACCTCCGGTCATTAGGAAATAAGAGAGCAGCACCATAGAAAAAACTACCATTGCACTTGGTTTTACAAACCATGATGGCCTTTTTAACTTGAGATTAGGAACTTCTAGGACGTAAAATGGCAATCTGTATAAAAAATTCATTTTACTGACTATACAATTCGCAGTTTCATACAAAAATATACAGGTTAGAATTGTTTTGCTCTCGTATTTGGGGAGTTTATGAGAGAGACAGAAACAGTAAAGCCGGCATATTGACACGTTTTCGATTGTTGTATATCTATATACATCACTGCGGGAACTATATATTAGTTATGTCTGCTACATCAAATATTACAGTCATGTAACCATCCACAGCTGTTCCATGACGTCAAAAGAATCAATATATTTGAAGCGTAAAAGTCAAATATTTCAATTCAATGGAAATTATTTATTTTTTAGACTTTCATAAACCTTCTAGAATAAATTATGTATAAAAATATAATTTTTTTACTTCTTAGTTTTCTATATAGTTTATTATTGAAAACCATACATAAAATTATATCGACTTATAGACAATTTTACAATTCATCTTCAAACGTCGCCACATTTTGTCGCTTTTTATACAGGACTCAACAAATTTAGTAAAAAAAAATTCTGAAAGAAAATAAGAAAAATAATCCAACACTTCAACGTGACCATACACCTGCGAGAAAGGAGAGTAATTCGCATCTGCACCGAGCTCAAACCCCTCGTACATAGCAACGAAACAAGTGCACGTAATAAAGCTATCGTGGTAATTATATCCCACCCACTATATACAGATCTCTCGGTCTGCATCGAAAGAAATAAGAATTCAATCTCTTCCCCCACCCGCGATTGACCGTCACAGAACGGCGACCGCGCGTCCGCGCAGGCCGCAGCCGCAAAGCTTCCCCAAGCCGCAAGGTGAGATCAGCTGATCCGCGAGTCCACGTCTGACGTCGTGGCAGCACCGTGAGCTGCCACATATGCGCGCGCACGCAATCTCATTTGTCGTCTACTCGCCGAATCTGGCATTTAAAGTCCCCCATCCATTCGCGACCCGCGTATACTTACTTTCCTTTCCCTACCTCTCTCGCGTCATACCGATTTTCCTTCCACTCGCCTCACCGCACCGGGATCGTTCAAAAGCGGCCGCCAACGCAACTGCAGTCGCCGATTGCCGCATCGAAACATTATAGATACAACGCGAAATCATCGCGCGAATCGCGAGCGTAAAAACTTAAAAAGAGCTGTGTACCTACAATAAATCCCGCCGCCCTCCGAAACAATCAAGTGCTGCCCCCTCCGACGGTTGAACAAACTCTCTCCTATAATATATATTGTATGCATATAGCTATACTACACGTATAAATTCTCGGCGCCGCGGAGTCGCCGTTGGAATTCCGCGTATCTATCGCGCGAGCGGCGAGATAACAGCAGCAGCAGCAGCAGTAGCGACGATCGAACAGCGGCAGGCAGCTCCACGTCAGTAGTGCTGCTTCGCTGCTGCAAAGTGGTGTCCGCGCCCGCGCAAGGGCTATAAAAAAGTGTATATAATAAATAACTGCGCTCGTGTAGAAGGGGTGAACGCGCGCGCGTGCGAGAGTGCGAGTGATTGTGTAGGCTTGGCATGTGCCTCAGCTAGTTCAGTTCGGTTCTCGCGATCGATATCAAAACGCATCCGGCAGTGAGTGACTGTGCAACGGAGGAGGCCTGCCGTAGCCCTTTCTCGAGGGACACTGCATCGCCGCCGCCCGAGGATTATTGTAGGATTTACAGTACACGAAGTCAAGGGGAGGCTGCGCTTGTCAGCGATGTGTCGTCTCAGGGCGGAAACATGAAAGTTTGCGTTGCCCACGTCTACTGGATGCTGCTCTTTACGTCCGTTGTGTCTAGGTAGGCGATGATGATGATGTCGGCATGAGGAAGGGAATTCGGGCTATGTGTGTTTGACTTATTGCGTCAGTTGTCGGGCAATTGATCAAGTCCGGCGTTTTTGGGCATTTGCATATGCGGGAATATTTTTGAAATTTCTCAGTGGAGGGGGATTAAATTTATTAGAATCGTTTTCACTGATTAGTAGAGGCGTACGAGTGAAGGGATCTGCTCTGGGAATATTGTTCGAGTAATGCTCCACCAGTGTTTGTTTATTGCATACCTCTGCATGTTTCACAACAATTAACTGTTATAAATAGATGCAAACCTGTACTTGGGTTGTATGTTTTGTCCGTATGTTTTTTACTGGTATAGTTTGATGCCTGACAAGGTGGGCATAACAGGTAGAGCAATTTGAAATATGATTAATTGTTTGAAATAAGCATCCTACATGCTTCGCTTCGATATGCAAGACAGTCACACTCAGCTGGATAAATATAGCCAGAACAACGATGCATTCCTTTCAATTTTGATAAACAATTTCAATAAGAATGAATAATTTTTATCATCGCCGAGTCATCATTCTAGGACTAAATGACAAATCAACATTGATTCGATTACTAATTGTCATTTTCAAATACCTTCATTGAAATTTACTAAGTGGCATTGTTCATTTGTTTTCAGTGCACTTCTCTTCCTGATCGTTGCTTCAGAGAGTATACAAAACAGTAAATTCATTGGCCCAGACAGAAATCAAGTTGTAGCCCAAGAAGAGAATGTTTCTTTCATCGAGGACTCCAAGGAGCAATTCGAGTCAGACAGCCAAACAAAACCTAACATTAAGGTTTCTTCCTCCTTGAAGAATAAAATAATACAGGAATCAACGCTTCAAGTGAGTAAATGTTCAGAATATATTCAGAGCTTAACTAATTGATAAGTATAAGTGAAAAGATTTTCATAAATTATTCTATTTGATCTTTGAAATATGCAAGTCATTTTATTGCAATGCACATTCTCAATACATTATATTCTCAATAATCAGGTCATTGAATAGCTTATATTAGTTCTATAAAAATGACGAACCAATAACATTTTATTTCAATTTTCAGAATACGCAGGCACCTCTCTCAGCAAGTTTTGATGTCTCCAATAAAAATGAAGAATCCAAGATCCCAGAGGAAATAGAAATCCTGAAAGAAAGTCTGACCCAGCAACCGAATCTATCGCAAGGGTGAGTCCCAACATGACACACCTCCTAAGTTCTCATCCAATCGCACAAATCTCCCACATGTAAAACAAAGCAAAACAGCTGCATCAGCGGGTCAACATACCACATAAACCTCATTCCTCGAGCAAGGAAACGGGACAGGCAGCAGCGTTATATTACACACACACACACTGCCTCACTATTAAAAAATCATATAGTACATTACGATACGTGTGACTTAAATGGTTCTTTTTTACACAGCGCAGTTAGCACCCGAGCGTAGCGAGGCGCTAGCGTAGGCGCCGTGTAAAACTGAACCATTTAAGTCAATAGTATCGTATAAAATTTTATAGCACAGACTGCTAAAATCAGCAAGTCTCGCCAATTCGTGACTAAAGTAGTCCTTATTTGCACCGTGAGGTTAGCGCACGAGCGTGGCGAGTGTGATAAACACGGTGCAAAAAAGGACTACTTTAGGCACAGATAGGCGTGACTTAACAGCGGATTTTAGCCACACTGTGCTATAAACTTCTTTTGTAACCGCGTGCTCTCTCGCATCGTCAGATTACGACTTGACCAGTTTATAAATAAGCCCGTTGTTGGAGATTCGATGCTCAAGCTCAGATTATTCAGCAAGCGCCGGGGCGCAAGAAAATCGCTCCAGCACGTTTCATTTGACGTCAGTAATTAACCTCGTTGACGAGTATCTCTCTCTCTCTCTCTCTCTCTCTCTCTCTCACTTTTTGCGCCGAGATTGGAGCTATTATAGACATCACGCGGCGCGCGAAACCTTTGCGCGCCGCGTTTGGGATTCGGAGTGAAAACGCGTGTGTCTAGGTCGCGACGAAGCCTTGCGGTCGGCAGTAGCTTTAAATCTATCGATTGCTCCGCGTCGGGCTGCATAGCGATCGGATTAAAGCCGCCGTCGTACACGAGACTTGGTGCAACAATGTGCTACTCTAGTCTCTGTTATTGTGCTGCGGGGATCATAACGCGCGACTTTTACTTCCTTATAAGCTGGTAGCGCGACGAGCCGCATGGAATTTTTTTATCCGAGCCAAATTTTTTGCGTGCAGAGATAAAACGGTCTCGTCATTCAGTTTCGGTTGAAATCAGGATAGAACGGGAAATTCGCCGAATTTTTGCGAGAAACGACGTTTCGCTGATTTACGATTGTTCAATGGGAAATTGATAAAGATTGAGTGCCTCGGCGTGACTGGGATAGCGGCGGAAGCACGGCTTTTTTTATGGTCGTCGCCAGTGTTCGTTCGAACGAACTAGAGATTATGTAACGGTTCGCGAAATTAAACCAGCTGAAAAAGAAGCGAAAGGAAATCGTACACCTCTTTATATAAAATTTGAAGCAGGAAAAGCTGTATCTCTGGAAATTGTTCGTTTAGAGCTTTTAAAACGCGGTCTCTCCTCTCATTGTTAAATAATGAATGAGCTGATTTGAAATTCAAGACCGCTCTTAAGAAGAACTACTTAGCTTTCATAGAGTTTATAGTTGTAACGGTACCTACCTTATCTCTAATTTCCAGAAACTACAGTCCGTTCTGCAAGAGCGCTTTTGCAATTAATTTAGCTATTTGCTCGTTTCTCCATAAAAATCTAGGCGAGCGAACGAAGACGTACGACAATCTTTAATGCGATTCGAAACCGCCACTTTCGAGAAGACGGAAAAAATGCGGCTAACTTTCTTTAAACGAGATGACAAACGTGTCTGCAGCAGAGACTAGTCTTGCCGTACCGGGTTCACTCTACTTAGACAGCTCGTTTTTCTCTTTTACTTTCGCTGGGGGAGAAAATAGGGTCGACTTTTTGCAAATCAGCTCTAAATTTTCGATTCGACGTGCAGTTGAGTAGTAGTATATAGGCACATCGCATCGGCGAATTCAATTGCGCTTCACGCGGCAAAAAAGTTATGATCGATTGTGCTGTGGAATGTCTGTAGTGTAAGAGAAAAGAGCAACGACTCGTTAACTTTTGTATTACATTCTCTTTATAACAAAATACTTTTGCGTAGAAATATACCAAAGAGTACAGCTACTGTTATCTTCCGTTATTATTACACTGCAGAGTTGTATACGTATAAATTTCAATCTTTGTACTGTCGTGGTCAGCGATTATAAAACGACTATACTGTAACATTACATTTCATTGTTCGATCAAATCGTACGACACTTCTTCATCGTGTAGTAGATAACACGTGGCAAAAAAAAATATAATAAAACAATATTTCTTTCGCGATAATGTACGCGTTATTCTCGTCATGTGTATCATAGCTGCTTTATATACGCGTGTGTTAAACAAAAAAGTCGCACAGAGCAAACTACGGCGATAAGTGGTGCGTTATCTCTCTGCTCTCTGTACTGGCGCTAACATCAAATAAGTGTCATAGCCCACACTTTTACAATAATAGAAAACGCTCGTAAATCTGCATATCAATAGCGGCGTGTACAAATATTAAAAATATGGATCGTCATATCGATCCCGGCATCGATAATACCCGGAAGAATATTCTCGACGTTTATGTGTAAAAAAGAGTATATATATAAACTTGCTACACGCTTATGCGTACTTGTACGTCAGCAGCGTATCCAGGGCGAAGGTCAAGGAAGCTAATATAGCGAAGATACCACTAGGCAACAGCTGCTGGAGATATTCGTCCGGTATGATGTCGTCCTGGTGATTGTTGAGTTCGACGACGAGCACGACCCCGGCGATGCAACACAGGATAGCTGCGACACCCGAGAAGATCATCAGCTGCAAAGAAGCGACGAGAACAGATGCGTTATTTGAACTCTCGGTGAACCCCCCCCGGTGTGATTCTTTATTTTGCGAGGCAGATTTATTTTTGATCGATACGGAACGCGTATGGCGTTGCTTTGCAGCTCATAAATGGATGAGTCGCATACGTAGGCGAGAGATGTGAAGTTTGACAATTTTTTTTTTTTTTGTGAAAATGTCTTAGATATAGCACGACTGACAACGTCGGGCATTCACTTGGCGTTATCTCCATGAACTATATTTTAAAGCGGTTAGCTTGCAAAATCTTTGCTCAGTATGATCTAAGCTGAATGAATCAATGAAGCGTAACTTTGATTGATACATATACTTGGAGTCGAGTTCGCTCACCATTTTTTTCGGCAACTCGTCGCCGAGAACTTGGGAGAGCACTAGGATGACGTTGACCATCGTGTAGCCGTAGAGCGACGTGAAGACAACCGCGCCCTCGATGTCGGTGAAGGTGTTGAGGAAATTCCGCCGGATTTTGAATTCGTTGAACGGGTAGTCCGATAGACCTATGGCGATGCAGCAAAGTATCTGGAAATGTATAGAACGGTTGTTATAATTCTTTGAAACAAAATTTTGCGCTTAGATTTTTTTTAATGAGAGCAGAACGACAACGTGTGTGATATTTTGGATTAGATGACACGATATGGCAAATGGCGAAATTGCACGGAATTATTGAATCATTATTCCATTATTCAGCCTTGCGGAGAAGCGGGTCTAAGGACACGGTATATTTCAGGTTATTCCTGATAAAATCTCGTTTCAGGGTAATAACACATTGATCTACTTTGCATGCACACGCAGAACTCGATGCATAATGTACACGTCTATTCTAGGTGAAACGCTGACCCAAGGCGTCATTTTTTTTTCATTGTTTGACCGTGACATTTTAATCAACGCACGCATTACATGGCTCTATAAAAAAAATTCTTAAAAATGACATCGAAACCCGGATGAAGTTTTACTTTCTCGCCAGAGATCTTTGAACCGTCGCGCAATCCCGTCACTGCGACTATGACCTTGCAAGGACTCGTCGGTTCGAGTCTTATTTTTAGTTTCATGGAGTTATTCTCGTGATGCAGAGAGAGAGAGAGAGAGAGAGAGAGACACCGGAAAAAGAAGCAGATAATAACGACGAAAAATCCCACTTAAGAACTGGTTCAGCAAAAATCTACCGACCACTTCGATAACTTTGCAGACGTAGAAGGTCGTCTTCTTCGGGTTCTTCGACACCATCCGCACAACGTCATCCTTGATCCTCGTGAACTCGTTGGTAGGTCTCGCGCTGCTGCTTTCCTCTGCCATTTTTTTTCACGGGTCGTTCGAAAAATTTTCTTCCGCACAAAGTAGAACCACAAGAAAGAAGGAAATAGAATGCGACTATTACGAGAGAAACTGAGAGAAGATCTTCGTTGACGTCTTCGCTCCGAGCAACTGAGAAAGTCAAGTGAACTTCTTAATGTAAACGTCGGGACTGTCACACACATAGGCGCAGAGTCTCGTAATGAGCCCATTGCAAGATCCCCACTTTTGAGGCCTTAAGTGCTTCATTTGATTCGCAATTGTCATAATTCATAATACCTCGGACACCTACTTTATACGTTGCGTGTGCTCTCTCTCGCGCGCGCGCCGCGAGACGCCCGTGCGTCTGCTTGTATTTTCGTATCCTAGTGTAAAACGGCTAATTCTTTTAATTCCTTCGTGCTCTCTGTGCTCTTTGCACTACATTATACGCGAGAACGGCGCTTAATTCTCTTTCGAGAGAGAGGTGGGGTTTCTCTCGAACACCTACTTCTTCGCATATACTTGTAATCTTTTTTTATCCAAAGTTTTTGTTTGCAAACATATCAAATGCACTTATAACGCTGTTTACCGCGAGACTTGTTAAAAAACGTGTAACTAGATTTTGTACGACTTCTTTCTCTCTCTCTCCAGAAGAGAAAATCGCTCAGCTCCTCTACGTTAATTAAATTAACTCCTCTGGTCTTAACGTCGAACATCTTGGCGAACAATGTGTTAGCTAAGTACGAGAGATTGCAGTTGCGCCAATTGTTTGTCAAGACCTCTCTTGCTCGTTCCCTCTGCGCCCTTATAATACCTATACAGCAACAACAAGCAGTGCGTAGTTTCAGATGAGAGCGGCGGAATTAACGAGGTTGTTGACGTGTTTAATTCGCAGTTTTATATATTCATCCTCTCGCTCGCATTTGCATATATAGTCTGTTTCCCATATAGTTTATTTATAGATTCGGGAAGGAAATGCGTCAAGTCAACGAAATAATTGACTTCTTATAAGTATGTACACGTAATCCTGAAATATATATCGAGCGTATAAATGTAAAACTGGCAAGAGATTCAAATGGATAGTTCAACAATGACCTAAAGCATAGGAGGCCAAAGTGGAGCGCGCGCAGGAATGTTACGACATCCACCCACATTTATCTAATTGAAACTCTCAGGTCTTTGCCGCTATTAATTGTGCCTGTCTTTCTGAATTTACCGAGTTCCGTCTCCTTTCTTCCTCTCTCTCTCTCTCTCTCTCTCTCTCTCTTTTATATATTTTACACTTTCAATTTGTCTATCTCAGGGCATTCAATTGACATTGATGCATTCAATTTCCTCAACGTGTATCATTTATTAACAATATAGAAATTAAAGAAATAATGTAGAAATACTGCATGTATGTAGTCGATATTTTCAATAAGCTTGCGCGCGCTGTAGCCTTGAACTTCGCAACGTATAGAATAACTGTAAAATGCATAATCCATTGGTTCTCTATATCGCCTACCAACCATGTGTACCATCGATTATATGCCTTTGGTATACACTGTCGCCTCGACGGTATATAGTAGAATCTGCAACTGTGAAATAAGATGCCCTGGAAAAGCAACGCACGTGTGCCTACGCGTTTCGGTCTGGCCAAAGCTATTTTTAATCGAGATTCCGTTCTTTTTGCCTCGGGTGTGGACAGCGCGCCGTATAGTCAGGTTCTAAAACAGCGACGACGAGCTCTCTCGTGTGCTCGTCTTCTTTTTTTTTCGTGCATTATGCATGTAGACGGGCATTTATTTCCTCGATTTCAGCACGTCCTTGACATTATTACGCAGTTGTTTCTTGTCTGGTTTCGCATACGTCGGACTTATGATTTTTCTTCTTATTTCTCGTATAAAAATCTTGGGTGGCTCAATTTGGGTCTGATTAATTGATCGATTATTATTTTGATGCCGTGACGATCATTGGTCGAAATTAAAGAAACTGGATCATTGAAGCAAGCGTTGTCGAATAAGATGTTGTTAATTTTGATGATATTTATTATTGGGAGATGCACGTGCCAGTATATATAAAATATGAGCCTAAGTAACATTCGAATATGGGCACATAAGTTTAATACATCATGATGAAATTTTACGCAAAATTGCACTAAACGTTTGCTTCGATTCGATTTATTCGTAACAAAAATACGATTGGTTTATGTTCAGCGAGTCTTATTACGTTCGGCATGATTTACAACTGCCTTTTGCTCGAATCTCGCGTTTGGTACGTTGTAAAAAGAAATTTTAATATAGAGATAGTGCCGTGTAATTTAATATAGCAGATTAAAAATAAAATCTGGCGCAAATAAGCGAATTAGTATGTTCAACCGAGCCAAATATTATTTATTTCTTAGATCGTTTAACACGAGTAAGACGTATCTATATAATGTATAGTTAATTGAAATTAATCACGTGATTTTTACAATCGAATTATTTGCCTCGCTTATTTTAGTTTTGATAAACTAAAATTAACTATACAAATACTCGACTCTTCAATATCGTTTAAGCGGGTAACATGAGCGCAGGATATCTTTCCTCGTGAGATTAAAGCTCAGGAAAACCCGTAAATGTATCCCGCATTTTATTATACAAAATTTCTTATACACACAGCCATCATAAAAAAACTCAACCATCGCACCCTTTTGTTACAGAATATCAGATGGAGGCCAAGCGGTGGTCCTCACCCTTGTGGACACGACAACAGGTCTGCAAAGTCTTGTCTCAGGTCGAGCGGACTTTTTATCAAAATCAGCTTCTGGAGCCGAGGCTATCAGCAATGTCTCGACGGCCGAAGATTCCGAGGATGACGAGCACGTACGGATCCCCCAACTGGAGCTCGAAGCCAGCAACGGGACAGATTTGGCGAATAACGAGACGGACGAAACGGAATACAATGAGGGATCAGCTGATGCGGTGGTGGTTGTCAGGGCTGAGCAGAGAAGCACAGCTGCGATAGGTGATCAGCTCGCTGAGGAGGATAGGAAGGAGGCTGAGAGCGACGAGGAGCCGGAACATGTAAGGAATTTTAGTTTGATTTTGCGAAGAGATTGGCGAAATTCGTATATTGATTCCGAAATAATTTACTATTTATGTTCGTATATCATGGAGACAACTAACATAATTGCGTGCTAAGTGATTCGATCGATATCGATTGACGTATATGATTAATACGTATGAATTGATGACGTTGCACACTTACGTCGTTTTCATACCGTCATATCGTTCAGCGAAAGAAACAAAAAATAAGATCCGCCCGAAATTCCCAATAAACAGACCAATTAAGCTCACTAAATTCTCTAAAATACGAGGACACTTCTATATCTCACTCGGAGAGAATTTGATAAAACCCATTAACTCCTCATTGTTGTTGTTTTCGTCTACAACGAGCACAGGAGGAGGTGGACGTGACGCAGGAGCCACCGCAATTGCCAAAGAGCCCGACGACGGCGCCGGATTTGAACGACAGCGCGGCCCGGGCGCGACTCACCGGAAGTGCCGACGATAGCTCAGCCGTCATTCTCGACAGCTTCGTCACCCAGGGACCCAGTGATCCTCATGAGGAGATACCCTCCTTTAACGAGTGGGCGCAGAAGAGACTTGAGGAGGCCGAGAAAAAGAAGAGTAAGCTTTTTTTTTCAAATGACGAATCCTTTATTGCAATATCGACTTCTTACAAGGCGGAAGGAACATATTAAAATGTAATTTTTCAATTAGTGCCCGGTTATCAGATAGTTGATATTCCATGTTAACGCGTATTCAATCGTTGTCTGGAGTAGAAAAGTTATAACATGCAAGCTTTGCTCTTGTTTTATATAAGTTCAAGTAGCGCGAAGTTCGGAACTAATTTTTGCACTTTTTAAAATATGTTTTTTTTTTTATCTGAAATATGAATGTCAACAATAATTAATGTCGCTGTTGGACACGTGTAGATAATTTTTTATCACCCACCAAGAAAAGCTAGGGAAGTGGTGTATTGTGTTATAGCTTCCGCTTATCGCGGAAATGAAGCGTTATCGTTATCACGCACGTTGGAAAATAAAACATCAGCATTTCAAGCAAATTTAGACTACACAACTCATTTCCTTTAACTGGTGCATTTCCGTGTAATCATACGTAATGTAAATTAATCAAATATTTCAGCGCACCCAAATGTCTCGGTACAGACGGCAAACGGCTCTCCAGGTCGAGGCGTCGGTAACATGCGGATGCGCTCCAAGAATTACGCCTCTCCAGACTGCGGCGCCAAGATTGTTGCTGCTAATCCAGAGGCTCGCAGTGCCCGTAGTGTTCTCGTTTCGACACGCGACGAATACATGCTAAACACCTGCACCAGCCGCGTCTGGTTCGTCGTCGAGCTTTGCGAGGCCATACAAGCTAAGAAGATCGAACTAGGTATGGATTTTTGGGTTTAATGAAGACTTTTTGACGGTCGAAAAAAAACATTGTTCAAGAATGTCGGTATATGATATGAAATGTAAAGACTTGTTTAAAGGTCAATGTCGAATTGTTACCAGGTGATTCCGTGGTTTACGTAATACGCTATTTTACGATGCTCTTTTAGTTTATCCAGCAAAATCACGAGGATTCATTGTCGCTCGCAAAAATATGCCAAATTCAGCAATTCGCGCGTATCGTATTGCAGCTGTAACGGCATTTTTTATTGTTTTGAATTACGTTATAGTACATTAGTGAATATATTTTTCTTTATCAGGTTTTATTATTATGACGAATGAGTTTTTACTACAAATTGTGCATCGTTTAATAACCTTTTCTCTTTCCCAGCGAATTTCGAGCTGTTCAGTTCATCGCCAAAGGACCTGTCTGTTTACGTAAGCGATCGCTTTCCGACGCGCGACTGGATGCTCGCGGGCCAATTTACAGCCCGCGACGAACGTGATGTCCAGAGTTTCTCACTCCAGCCTCATCTGTTTGGGAAGTTTATCAAGGTTGAGCTACATTCGCACTATGGCTCCGAGCACTTCTGTCCGATATCTTTGTTTCGGGCCTATGGCACCAGCGAGTTCGAGGTGTTGGAAACCGAGACGGACACAGATTCACACTCTGATAGTCGCAGACGTGAGATTAGCGCTGGAGGTATTAACACGTCTTATTTCTTTTATTCTTTTTGCACAGTTTTTATTGTCTCGAGCGGGAAGTTGCCGATAAGGGATTTGTAGGTAACTCCGCGTCACAAAGTTTTATCTTTTGTTTGGATGGGTTTGTGAACTTTAATATCGCCAATCTACAAAAAATTTTCCTTTACCCATTTAAGTGGAATACTAACATTTTCGAAAGTAAACGCTCACGTAAATGCGTTGGCAAATAGAATTTTAAGTATGCGATTTGGCTCCGCTATGATACATTTATTACGCACATTAAAATGAATCGGAATTTTCCAAACTGTGGCCGATATTGGAATGTGCATATTTACGATATAGACAGGAAATAGAAAGCAAGCGCTACAATTTCAAGCTTAAAACTGAAAACTTACGAAATAGATTTACTTAGAGCAAAAGAGTGGCCTAATTGTGTTCCATTAAGATGACAACATATTGTTCAAATATTTTCTAAATAACTATTTCTGGTGTATTATAGGCGATGCCGTTGCTGGCAGCGACGTAGAAAATGAAGACGAGGATGATGAAGACAGCGTGTTTGAAGAGGAAGAGGAAAGTACGAGTGAACCCCCTGGAAATTTATTCGGTAGCGCTCGCGATGCTGTGCTCAGTATTGTAAAAAAAGCAGCAGAGGTCCTTGTCAAAAGCGACGATCTAAAGTCTACAAATAACATCACGAAGATCCAAGAGAGTATCAGAGGGGACGTGCTCGAGGATGAAACCCTCGACGATTGCACCACGCCTCTATATAACGTGGCTTGCCGCGACTGCAATGACGATCGATTCGCTCGTGTCTTTCAACTAATTAGTTGCAAAGAACATTACTTGGAATCTTTATTAAATATGGGGTTCGTACAAGAAACGCTCGCAAAGAGTCACCTGTGCGGCAGCAGCTCTGGATTCGACTTTTTATATGATAAGGAAGCTTGTACTGATGGTAGCAAAGGTGAGTTTGTTTCTATTTTTAATGACAATCTGTAGGTAAATGCAATAATATGCATAATATGCAATAATATCGCAGTTATTCATGTGTACATGCATTCTTTTAACTTAGTATTGTTATCAATTCAGTCAGACTTTATTACGCATTCTTGAGCGATATCATACGCCTTTGAAGTGGTTATAATCTAGATTCGGTAATTTGTATATTATAGAATATGTATTGAAATAGTAAGCTAATGGCATATGAGATAAAAAGATTGACTGAAGATCTTATAAACGTAAACGTATCTTATCTTAAAAATTATGATTTCAATGTCAATCACATCATTGATTTATACATTCGCACAATAAATTATCAACTCACGATGCTTGCATATTTGATTTAAAACTTTCATTCAATAATAATTTTATTTGCATTTATTCCTTGGAAATTCTAGCAGTTGCCAATAGGAACAACTACGCTTCGAACTATTACCTTCAGGCTCAACTGTTGTCCTCGCTCTTTACACCCGACTACATAATAGCCTTATGCAACGTGTTAGCAGCTCGCGAGCAGCGACTTTTTGTAAATGCCAGCCATCAGGAGCAACAGCAGTCTACTAGCGATGGCATTCCTAATAAAACTCGTGCTGAGCAGCAAGGTAACCAAGTACCGCTTGCCAGCACCACCAAAGTCGGGAGGGTTACGTCCACTCGAGGCGTCGACATCATCTCACCAACCACCGACAGTCATAAAACCAAAGCCGATGCGCCCGTGATAAAATCCAAGTTAGAGTTAACGGATAGTCCGACCCTCAGCGAGAGTCTTATTACACAGGTGACTATTGCTCATGGTATGATTACAAATTTGGATAATACTTAATGAAGACGTGCACTCAATAGAACTTTCCTTGCAGATTAAGCCTACCAAATCAAGTGCGTTAAATGAAGACGCGAAGAAACAATCGATGGCCACAAATTTAGAATCCAGTAGAAGTCACCAGACGGAAGACGGTAATGTTCATAAAGTTGAAGGTTCCATGACAACAGAGTCTTCTGTGCCAGTGGTTACCAAGCGAACTACCTCGCCATCTTCAAGCTCTCAAGATCACACCCAAGTTCCGATCAATTCTCAGGAATCTTCTAGCCAACGAGACGTACCGTCAGCAACAAAAGTCACACATAGTGGTTCACAGCAAAAACCAAGTGAAAAGGCAAGCGTGGACAGTAGTGGCGAGACAGAAGCAAAGAGTGAGGAGGAATCAGAAGCGAAAACTAAAGCAGAGTCAGCTGAGCAAGAAGCGAAGGTTACAACGCAGGGACAAGATCAGCTAAATTTCGAAGGTTTTGATTTCAAAGACCTTGAAGTAGAGAGCTTGCAGGCCAATGGGGCTGCAAAAAGTGATGCCTCTGTTACGCAGCAGACGGCCAGTAATACCGGGACTCCTCAACAAAAGGAGTCCGTTTTTCTCAGACTTTCTAATAGGATTAAGGTAAGTTATCAAATAATTCGGTATTAAGATAGTATTCGCATAAGATATTTACAAAATAACTAAGAGAATTTGTATTAGAATGAAGATTACTGGTAAACCTTATAACCATATAACCATATGATAACGTTTATCAGAAGTGTAAGAAGGAAGTGAATTTACGATTCTTTATACGCGTTATTGAGTAGTTTATTTATTTTATTTATTAAATCCATAATACATATGCCTTTACAGACATCCTATAGAGGCAAACAAGTTAAAATTGATGTATGAACGTGAGCGTTAATGACAATTAAATTGTCGAATGCAATTTTATTTTATTAAAAACATCTTTTCCGTTTTAGGCATTAGAACGTAATATGTCATTAAGTAGTCAGTATCTCGAAGAACTGAGTCGTCGCTATAAGAAACAAGTCGAGGAAATGCAGCGTTCTCTCGAACGTGCCATGACGACCATGAACGAGGAATCGCGCAAGGGCGAGGAGCGCGAGTCCAAGCGTATCAAGGAGGTTGCCGCTCTTCGTGGTCAAATAGATACTCTGACGAAGGTCCTCGATGACCTCGTGTACGAGCGCAAAAGCTGGCGGATCAATTTTTCTACGCTACTCCAACATGGAATCTTTGTTCTCATCGATGTAGTTTTAGTAATTCTCATACTGTCTTACTGCAGGCGAGCCGATGACGATTTAGATTGTTATGAAGACGAAGATGACGAGAAGTCTATAGTTGTAAGGCCGAAACGGGGAAAGAACTACGAGATTGTGAAGCAGACGTGCATACAGTTGACAAAAAAGACAAAAAAGCGACGGCCAAGCGAAATTGCATCGCAAGTCTCCGGAACTTACGATCAATTGATGATTGAAGACGCGATGGTTACTAGCCAACTATCTAAAAAAGATAGGCGAAAGAAGCGTAGGAAAGAAATAGGGATTCTTAGAACTTCGTCCACTAAAGATAACGTCAAAGGAGATGGGAGTTCACACGATGCAAAAACGAAACTGCCATCAAGGAGCGCCTCCGCAAGTGATGCATTGTACTCATTAAACCCAAATAATGGCAGCAATAGCTTAACAAATTTGGGGTCACAACGCCAGAGTAGACCCGAATCTGCGCCAGACAATTCAATACTTTACTTTGGTGGAAGAGAACAATCACAGCCAACGCAGTACGATAAGAGAGTCCAGATTCTTGCCATGGAACAGAGTCATGACGGCTCTACGAAAAGTGACGATGAAGCAGGAAACAATCCAGATGGATTAAATGTTTCTGTCTCATTAGAAGATGATGCTTTTGAACAGGTAAGAAAACTCTTAACTCTCTTGTTTCCGGAATTGAATGTGTTTGAGAAATTAAATTTAATGTGATTTCAATTCATTATGACAGGTGGATAGTAGCCCCAGCAGTTTTCGCAATAAAGTCAAAAAACTATCTCCACCTGCCTTTATGAGAACAGCCTTAGGTTCGAGAAGTAAAAGAATATCGTTTTCCGGTGGTAGCAACAAAAAATTATCTCAAAGCCTTGACGAGTCAATGATCAAGCCCTTGGAGAGGAGATACGACGGAAAAATGGGTTCACTTTCAGAGTTTGAAGTCAGCAATGGCGCCGGCGATGAGTATAACAATGGTCAAGCATCGAATGGTCACGTAGAGGAGAGCGATGAGTCGAGGTGCAGTAGCGCGACTCCAACCACAAGCTGGAATAAAAAAGAAAAGAAGACCAATGGTCTCAAGAAAATGGTGAGAAAGTTTTTTTGATTGGAGTAGAAAAAGCCTGTAAATAATTGCTATGCAAAGACTGATATTATCTTTGGAGTACTTTTGAATACGTAAGCGGAAAGGTATAGACTGCGTAGTTCTTGATTATGCGAAGTATAATAGAATTGCTGATAATGTTGGTGACGATAATGACAATGATGATGAAAGAGTGAATTGAATATAAAAATTCTTTATGAATAAGACTAGGTTTTTTTCGTCGAAGCAATTGTGTAATTGTTAATATATATATATATACATAAATGGTATGCTTAAATGAGTGTTTTTATTATTCATGTTACTTTCTAGTATCTATAATTTTATTAAAGTGAGATAATTAATGTTAAGTTTTTATTTCTAATTTTTTAAATAGATAAAAATTAAACCAGTCGGTATGGTTCAAAAACTTTGATAGAATTATTAATCCTAGCAAAAGTAATCGTGAATAAAAGCAGCACGTAAAAATAATAAAAAGTGCCCGTGTATGGAACATTTAGTTAAAAGGTTTCGTAATTATTACATACCTAGTGCCATTTCTATTACACATAAAACGCAAATTAATGGATTGGAAGCTTGTGGGCAATTGTATGAGTATTGTTGAAAAATTGCTATTGAATGTTGCTTGCTTTGCCAGTGTAATAAAGAAAGAAAATATAATTAGATCGAGTTTAATCAAGTCTTGATTACTGAAAATAAAAAAATTGTTATTTAAATTAAAAAAAAAAATTAATAGTATTTAATAATTAAAAACAACATTTTTTAAATCATTAAGTCAATTTGTGATATTTAAAATACTTCAAATTATTTGAAAAATGCAATGTTTACTAATACCTTTTCAAAGCCATACAATTCGATTTTAACAAACTAAAAAATTTCAGTTTTAATATCTTTTAAAACAGAGGATAAATATAATATGATAGGCTGCTAAACAAATTTGCTTATTATAGTATACTTTCTGAAATCTTAGAAGTTATTAAAATGATTAAATAATTGAAATTCCATTTAATTCCTAATAAGTAGTAAAATTTCGCTGTATTAATTTTAAGAGTATTTATTAGAATTGCCAGACAGCTTAAATTGATTGCAAAAGAAAATTCAATTTTTTGAGTATCTTTTTTATTATCTTTGAATTTCAGAGACGCCAACCAACAAACTAATCGTCAGATTAAAAGTAATTTTAATAGATACATATTTTAAAAGTTACTGGCAAAATAAGATGCAGAATATTTTATCTAGTAATAATCAAACGCATCATTTTTAGGATGATGTAGCGTGAAATTTCATTTTGGTATAAATGAAAAGAATGTTATATAATGAAAGATTCTCAAACTTTTGTAGTGAAACTATAAGGTATATGTGTTTATTATTTATATAAAAAAATTTCATACAAAAATGAATGAAAGTACTAAATACGACACACTAAAAGATGGTTGATGCAGGTAGAAAAAAAGATGACATAATAAGTTCAATGAAAGAAACCATTTGCGTATAGGATTATTCAATTGTGATTTTTCATAGCTTTTGTTAATTGTAGTATGTCAAAGTGCGTATACTTTGTAAACGAATTCTGTGATAAATCACATAAAAGTGTAAGGCACAATGAACGAGGCTAGATTGTAACGAAATTTTAACTAGTTGAAAACTCGAAGAGTATAAACAATAGTCTGGGCATTGGTTTGTCTTGATACTTGCATTTAAACATATATCGTTATTCATTTTTCGTCATTAGCGCATTAGCATATTAGTCATTGACTTGAGTAAATAAGAGACAATTTTACTAATTAATATAAAAAAAAAACAATAGAGTTTGAGTGTGAGGTGATGTCCATTGTCTTTACTTTGTCAAAGTTACTTATGTATTACAGCGCGTAGTGTGTTTCAATATTTAAAAAATCTTATGGGGGGAAACATGTTTTTAAATTAAGGCTATGCATCTTTGCATTCATACGGAATAATTTTTTGCATACAAATATAAAATATTGATGCAGAAAATAATTCAAAAAAGTTTTATTTATTTTTGTATCAAGGTTTTTGCTATTTTTATATTTCAAATATTATAGATGCATAGACTTAATACATTTCAAGCAAATAAAGATCATGAAAACAGAACCTTATTTTACTCGATCTCGAACATACACCTACTACTTCATTTATATTTATTTGTTTACATATTTATACAAATTTATGCTGTAAGTTAATGAGAGAATAATCGATTTACTCAATATACTTTATCAAAATACAATAAAAATTGTTTCCCTAAAAGGAAGTAAAGAGAAAGTAATGAGATTTTAAACGAGTGTTAGTTTTAATTTCTGATTTTTTTTATAACAAAAAATACACGAAAAAACTCTTTAAACGAGAATCTTTCATTCAGAATAATTAACTGCGTTTTAATATGATTTAAAAAGTGAGAAAACAGATGCATCTTCCTAACTATACCTGAAGGCGAATTTTGTATTACAATCGAAGCATACGCAGTACGCACACATTACTATTACAATCATCCTAGGGTCTGTAAGATAAGATTTTTAGCGTCTAAACTACATGCCAAATCAAGTTTTTCCACGATCGAAGAACGATGCACTTGTGCGAAGAATGAATATAGTGTGTTGCGTTATTTTATAAGCAAAATGTAAATTGACATGCGTATTTAACGACATGCTTATATGAAATAATGAATATGAAACTATGGCCAATGAAGAATATAAAAAAGAAATAGTAATCATTTATGTTTAGTCAATTTTAAAATGGTCCCTATTTAACATGTATTTATTATTGACCATCAGTGTGGATTTTGACAAAATGTTTTTGAGTATTTGACCTATTGATGTAACGACTGTTACACGTAACAAAAGAGATATTTCCTGCGTTAAGATTCGTATTTATATTGTTAATCCAGATTTCATAACCCCTCTTTATTTTACTTGAAATCAAAACAGTTTTTATCGCTTTTTTTTTCTTGCTTCGCAATGCCTTCTCATACAGACGCAGAAAAAATAATTATTTGACAAAGAAATAGATGTTGGTAATTTAGTAAGTGACAATGCAAAAGGCAGTATTTATCATTATTTCAAGTAACTTAAAGATAATGGTTTCTAGTGTGTATGGGAATTAATTTAAGCTGTACCTTTGAAACAATCAGTCTAAAATATCACTCCCCTTAATTAGGGATTCGTAGATTTTAAAAGCAGAGAAATAATATAATCAATACGCGTCATAGAAATAAATTTGTTATGTGGATGACCAAGAACACACCCAACACACCTTGACTTGATAATAGAATTACGTATAAAGAGAAAAAGAAAGATTTAGAACGAAAATCAGTAATAGTCTCTATCCTAGTCGAAAATACCAATCCTACTCGTTTCATTTTCAAAATGTTAAGTACACTTGAATTTGGCATTGTACAGTCATATTATTTCCAGTGAAGAATATGGATCTTAGTTTGAGTTTTAAGTATTCTAATTTTGGTTGAATAAATGTATCACTTTGATGTATCATACAACACGGAGGCTGTTTTACATAATTTTACTTATTACATTGTACAAAATAAGTTATGTCTATCAGTAAGCTTGTAAAATTTGAGTTAGGAAGTCTACTCGTTTGACTTTTAATTTTATTTTTTAATGTACACATAGTGCATTATTGTTGAAGTGTTTAAGCGACATTTTATTTCGTAAATAAAATAAGAGATTTCAGAATATTAATTGTTGAGTTTTTGCTGAGTTTTTTAAAATTTTATTTTAAAACAGACTTATAAAAAAATTATATACATATATTTTTATGTATGTACATCATCAAAAATATTATAAAAACATTTCATATTCTAACACTACACCAAAACGAATTTAATGTTCAATTTTAAAGCTACTTAGAAGTGTTGATAGTTCTATCAATTCATCAGTATTATTCTTCGTTTTTGCAAGTTCGTTCAATGCTTTAGCAGACTTTTGCATTGAATCTTTCCATTCTTTGAAATCTTTCGAATTTTTAGAGCAAAAAATAATTTCATTAACATCCTCTTCGGTTTTATAAGACACTACAAATTTGTAAATTTTCTTTAGATCGTCAACAGTTTCATCACGAAGTTTTTTGTTTCTTGCAACGAGATTAAGTATAAATAGCCCTTCATCAGATAAACAGCTATCTACGGTTTTGAGAAAATCAGGCTCAACGAATTGCTTTGGCGGACAGCTCATACCAACACTAGAATCTTTACTATCGACATCAAACAGTATTGTGTCAAACTTTTTTCCTTGTTTTGATGAATGTATTAAGTATTCAATACCATCGGTAATATCAACTTTTAATTTTTCATCTTGAACTAAATCAAAATGGTCTGTTGCTATTTTTAATATGGCTGGATCTATTTCTACAGCTGTGATAGTTGTCTGAAAATAATTAACAATAATAAGGTAAAAAAATGTTAAAAGAAAATATTTTTTTATATTTTGCTACTTTACCTGTGGAATATACTGCCGTATAAAAGTACACAGTCCTCCACCTCCAAGGCCAATTATAACGGCTTCGCCATTAGATTTATTCTTCAAAGCAGTTTTTAAACCAACTGACATGTAGAGGTGATGATCACAAGCAACATAGTGAGGATCTACAATATACTTGGTCTTTTTTCTTCTTGATGTAACTGAGAACGTTATTGTTATAATTTGAATTTCGAGATCTCATTGATATGTTTGATAAGTGATTTTCATACCTTGTTTTAACTTAGCTTCGCTTTGAATAACAAATTGATTGTTTAAAAATACAAGTCGTCTATAAAGGCCACTTTCAGTCTCAATTTCTTCAACAACAAATGGGCCACTGAAATCACTGTTACCTTCATAGATAATTTTTCTCTGGCCAATATCAGAGCCCAATGACAGAAAAGGAATCTGGCTTTTTGACAGTCCAGCAGGTGCAAAATTTTTAATACTGTCCCCAAGCTCATTTTTCACAGCCTCCAAGCTTTCGAAAATTTGCCCTCTCCTCAAAATTACAATAGCCAATCTGTCATGCTGTGCTGATTTTAACAGCTGTTGCCTACCTTCTTTTGTACTGAATAACCAATCCATTTCTCTAGTGAATAATTTCATTTGCTTAGAATTAATTTCGATTTAGTTCCAGAACTTTTTTCCATCAAGTAATATAAGTTGTATTTTACCTGCCTTGTGGCACAATGAATGCAGCATAAGACTTTTTTTCTTTTACCATCAACTGATCTAAAATATATATTGTATACCTAGGATCTTTATCACCTGGTTTATATAAATCAAGGGAAACTTCCCCATCATTTGCAACACTACTTTTGTACAAACTATTGCACAAAGAGGCAGATTCTTGAGTCGATATAACATTATTTACAATTTCATCAACATTAGACAATCTCATAGGAGGACCATCAGCCAAGACTATTTCCAAAATCTTAAAAATTGAAAAAAAAAATTAGGATTATAAATAAAGAAATATAGACTGTTAGAAAAAACGAATTCAGTGCATACTGGTTGTGACAATTTGATAAATTTTGTAGCAACAGCCATGAAAACTGGCATAGGACTTTCATCCTTCTCTTTGGCTTTAATTTCTGCATCATGACAACGTACCGCTCGAAATGCAAATGTTGAAGAGAAACTTGTAACTAAAGTTCTTAATATATGTTCCTGTAAGAGTGATATGCAGATATACCTTCCACTGTTTCGTAACACTCTTTTGGTTTCCTAAAATCGAGACAGGACAACATTTTCAGAATAAAATAATTGTTTGATTTAAAATTCAGTATAATATACATAATACAAACTTCAAGGTACTTAGTGATCAGAGTCATAGTAGCCTCTTCACTGTCTGGCATGAGTGCATCTAGAGTACCTTTATCCAAGACAACACTGAATTTCCCATCATCGTATGTCATTTTCGTTGCATCCATTTGTTCAAAAACCAAATCTGGTCTCTTGACTCTATTCAAATCTTGCATCTGCTTGATGACAACTTGCGATACGTCTATGTTCACAACATTCCTGCAAAGATATTGTTTTATTGCACTTGTAAAAATACAATCTACGCTAATAGTGTGAGGCTAACTAACTTATAACCAGCATCGTACAAATCCATTCCCAGGGTGGAATTGCCGCAACCAACTATGAGAATCTCATCTTTTGGTTTGATATACTTGAGCAAGTAGCTGCTGAGCTCTGGAAATTCTCCATACCTCGAATAAAAACGTAATTTTATGATAAAATAACGAAAAGCTTGAGCTTGAGATGTAGTAAACAAACGATCAACATACCACTCGAAAGCTTTCTTTCCTCTCTTCTTGAAGAAAGTGTTCCAGTAATCAGCTTTACTGAATTCCTGATGCGACTTCGGCAACAAATTCATGCTTTCGACGAGTGTCTACGGTTAAACTAGAAGTAAAATAAACAAATTCAGTGTGAGACCGTCTGCACGCACACGCACGTGTGCCGGTACATGTTTTCTTTACCCGCAGTGGATAATCAGCTGTTCCATAGATATTGGTGATTCAAAATTTGACCGCCAAAGGCAGTGGCGCGCCTGAAAATCTGCGGGAAATTCAAATCTTTAAAAACTCATCGACCAATTAAAAATGATTCTGAAAAAATTATAGATGTACTGTTAAATCATGATAGTTCGGAAGAAACAAATAGAATATTTTCCTAAAATTATTGCTCGAAGCAAAGTGCATATCGATAACGATTCTCGATTTAACTGCATTAATCATCGCAAGTCCATATATAATAATAATGCAAAGCATATCGCGAGTGGTATATAAGACGAATGTTTGAACAGCCGTCGAGTCGAGGTCTGGATCGAAGACAGGCTTGCGCATATATGATAGTAATAATGCATAGGACGAAGCGAAGGTGAGTCGGCTCTTTTCGGTGTGTATGTAGGTGTGTGTGGGTGTGTGTGTGTGTACCTGTTTCTCGCCGATAAGCTCTCGGCGTAATTGCCGTCAAGTGTCTCTCGAGGATTCATTAGAGCCGCTCGCTTTCTGTCTATGTGTATGTACTTGCGCAGTGTACACACGATAAAGAAAATGCGCCTTGTACATACTTACGCGCATATTTCTCGACTTTTTAATTTTTTTTTTTAAATATCACTGATTCGGATTTAATATAACGTAAGCGTGCGACAATCGATAGAAGTTTGATTCGTCGACTTGTTACGACAAACGATCGATATAAAAGAAAAGTGGCGTCGCGGTATAAGTATTAACGTCAAACGAAAAATCTCGCTCCAAAAGAGGCGTAAAATCGCTTCCGAGAAATGGCCCGCCGCACAGCCGGCCGCAACTTTCCATCGCCTCTCGCGGAGCCTAGCAATCACACGCGCATGAGAAATTCATGCTTTTATACACACATACACGTTTTCGAATCTCTTTCTCTTTCTTTTTCTCCTCAATGACAAACCCTTTCGTCGATATGCGTATACACGCCGACGCACGTATGCCGTATGCGTGTGCCCTCCCCCGATACACGTGTCTATACAAGCGTAATACACACACGTACACACAGGCTGTCGCTTAATTTCCCCGAATCAAATCGATTTTTCAGCGTAATTATACGAGCCGTCCGTTATAAATTACAACCTGTGTACATACAAATATGCAGAGAGAGAGAGAGAGAGAGAGAGAGAGAGAGGAGGGGGGAGAATCGAAGAAGAAGGAAACGCGCCGATTGAAATTGCTCGATAATCGAGGGAAAGCTGTTGCAGCGATCGATAATCCGACGGCGCGTGTCTCCGTAATTCGCGCGAAGCCCAAAACGAGATGAGAAGCAGGTGATCGACAAGAGCAGCAGCAGCAGCAGCAGCAGCCGTCTTGAAACTCGAGAGACGTGCGGCGCGTGTGGGCTTTCGCGGGACACGTCGTATATAATAATTGTTCGGACAAGGCGAGCCGGCGACTCAATTATAGATAGCTATCGCTCTGTGTGTGTGTGTGTGTCTTTCGCTTCTTTCCTGTACCGTGTAGCTTTCCTATAATTAATATTCAATCTATACCTATATCTATACATCATAACTTATGCTAACAAAATTCTCTTACATTACGCTGTATTTTCTCTTTGTTCCAAGAGTATGTTAAATTTTTATCGCGAAGATGAGAGACAGAGAGAGAGAGAGAGAGAGAGAGAGAGAGAGAGCTCGCGCGCGAAAACAAACGGCTAATCAGAGAACAAATAAAATCACAGCTCTGAGTGGACTTTCAAGCGCGCACAAAGTCATTATCGCTCTCATATGTCGGATTAGAAGAACGTGATCGACGAGACTGCTTATAGTATATTTCCTCGTGAACTTCACATTTCAATGCATCCCTATATGAAAAATAAAAAATTTATCAAAATAAAACTATAAAAACCGAACACGCATCGCGTCTATAAGACATAATCAGTAACACTCTATAGACATACCTATAACACTTCTACAACAGCCCGAGCCGCACAAAAGCGCATCACAAAAAACGGCGATTAAGCGCCGAGACTACACAACAGCTCTCGAGCCTATCTCGTTCTCGCCCCTGTATACACACACACCTATAACACATCCCTACACGTGACGAGGATCTCGCGCACAGAATATAGAGAATCTCTTGTTCTCGGCTCTTGCGCACGCAGGTATAATG
>JAZHPH010000054.1:450756-586710 GCA_037356405.1 Nasonia oneida
ATATATATATATAATATAATATCGGGCCGTTCAATTAATGTGCCACATGACGTTTTTCGAGCCTCGCCGCGCGCGCGCGAGAGAGAGAGAGAGAGAGGGAGAGAGAGAGAGAGAGAGAGAGAGAGAGAGAACGGAAACCAGGGGGTGGGCCCCTGGAAGCGATAGACGGAAAAAAGAAATAGCATTATAACCGAGCGACGATGATAGATCATGCACGTTGGTGCGCGGGAGGATGAGCTGCGCTGCTGCTGCTGCGTGTTTATAGGCGTTATATGTATATATTGCTGCGATGGAGTGAGAGCGCGCAGCATCTGAAATTTTCGGTCGGGACCACGTGCGCCAGTTGTATGTACCTATAAACGAAGGTGAGTTTGATGTAGCTCGAGTCTTTGTCTGCGATTCGATGAGTGCATTGGGGGGGTTAAAATGATTTTTTGGAATCGAATTGGTTTAAAAAAATTATTTTTCTCCGACATGGAAACTCTACAAGTATACATACACGCACTTGAACGCAATATAAGGATAAATCGATACACATATGTGCGACTGCAGACCACACCGGACGTCTGCAGTTTTCTCTCCGTCATCAGGCAATAACGTTCTGGTCAACCTCGTCCCGCATCGGCTCTTCCTTTCCTGCACATATATACATGACAAACGGGGGCGAGAAACATTTTCTCACCGCGTCGTCGCGTTTGCATATACTTACACATACACGCAAAGAGCGAGAGAAAATATTCTTTTGAAAATATTCGATCGCGAGAAGCCCGTTATAATACGACGTATCGCTTTCTTTCCTGCAGCCCACGTTGTGTATTACACTTTCTCGCCCATTGGAGACTCGATACCGCATGTCTTTCATATCGATGGACGATTCGTTTAACAGTAGTTTAAGTATACGCGTGATCTCATTGTGCGAGGGCTGAGCCGCGGAGATCGAAAGTGTGCTACTGCTCGCCGCGGCTTTCTATAGAATGAGGACAGCTTGAGGGCGAATTTCAATTTCGCTCGAATCTATACGTGTATGTGAGACATTGCTCGTATACCAAAGCAAAGTGGGGCGGAAAATAGCTTTGCAACCATGAACATTTATTTTCTACAAAATAATCCCAAATGCAGGTCTACTTTCTTCGATTTTTAATACAATCGCGTCAAAAAAAGTCGAAAATCCAACTCACGCCTCACCCAAACAGCCCTCTCGCGTCGCTCTAGCAGAGCCAAAATAATACCGTACGCACATATACCCTCTCCTGCTTAGCATTCTCGAAGCGACACGTGTGCGTGTGTACATACGCGAACGTATACTTATATATATATATATATATATATATATACATACATACGCGGCGGGTCCCTTTATCGTCGATAAGCATCGAGAAATCGCTTCTCTCTCTCTCTCTCTCTCACTCGTCCGTTTAGTTATGTATTCAACCGTTTTCTGGGCTGCAAAGTGAGGACGCTCGCCGAGCGAGCGAGAGAGTCACGGTTAATCCCCGCCGATGCGCTGCCGCTGGCAGGTGCTGGCGAATGGTCAAAGCCCTCGGCCCCGTGGAAATTAAAAAATTACGCATTCAAACACCGAGCCCAGCAGCATTGCCGGCTGCCCCCGAACTTCTTCCTTCTCCTCCTGCTGCTAGTCGGCGTCACCCCCATCTTCGTCGGTACGCGCGTGTGTGTGTGTGCGACGCCCGCACCGAGAGAGCCTCACCGGAATTGAGAGTTTTGTTATTATGGGCCCGCTTAGAGGTTGAGAGTTGAGTTATGATGGGGACCGAGGATTAATTTACGCTGTGGATTCTTCGTGGAACGTTCGATTGTTTTATAGGCTTGCCGGTTTTTCTATTACATAATCGTGTATAGTCGAATCGATGTGAAAAGCGAAGTAAACCGCGCATTCACATCGGTGAATTCCTCGAACACTGATGGGGTAAAAAGTAAAGCCGAAACAACCCCGACACACCAATTCAAATCCTCCACCCAATCCAGACGCATCGCAAACAGCCGTCCATCCCTCGTCGCGCCTGACGGGCTTCCACACTCGTCGTTCTCTCTTGCGCCGCACCAGGTACCACTCGGATACCCGCACGAGTTCCGCTCTGGCGACTCGTCCGCTGCACACGCGTCAATTTCCCGCTTAAAAAACTGGGACGACGCGTGCGCCGGGCACCGGGCGCATCCCCTCCTGTATATACTTATACCAACTGTTGTCGACGTTTTGCTTTAAAAAAGCCGGTATACAGTCTTGATTGCGCTAATGACGAGGCCGACGCGACTCGCGTCAGTATAGGGTTGTGTATACTTAATTTTCACTTTTATTATAATACGCGAGGGGCCTGTGTATTTTCAGCTGGACTGCAGATGGGCTTTTGGAATGATAATTTATGAAAATTACTCCGCGGGCTTCCGGATTCAACGGTGTTACGTGAGATAGTGCAAGTCTGGACTGCAACAAAAGATTTGCTGTTCCGAAAATCAATAATATCGCCATTAAGAGGGCTTGCTTTGCTATACAGAAGTATATACGCAGTATCAGCGCGCTGCAGTCAGGATGATGTATGGCGGTTTCATCCGCGAACGCGCGCACGTGTTAAATCTCCCGAATCATGGGCCCATTGGAAAATCGGAGAATCGATGAATTCGCTTTGTTCGATATAGCAGCATACACGCCCACGCGTTGAAAAAATTTCACGAGGGGTGAGTCTGTCTTAATTTCACGCTTTATACCGTTGCTATATTTCAATCAATTTTCTTTGTCCTGTAGTCGGACCGATTGCAGCAGATAATACCGAGAATAAAGAAAAAAATCGAGCCTCGCACCCCTATGTGCCCTGCGCGTACCTTAGTGAGTGAAGTGCTTAGAATGTCAAGTTCTACTGCCTCCCTCTCTTTCCGCCTCGTATACAGCTCACGATCGAGCGCTGCATAGCTCGTGTATTATATAGCTTGTACGGCGCACTGGCATATGGGTCGTCGGTTCGCCGCGGCGGCAGAGCCTGAGGCACGCGCCTCCTCCCCGCGCCGCCTCCCGTCGTCGTGCGCGGCGCATCGGTATACGCATACGTGTATAGAGACGGTTTACGAGGGGCCCCGAGAGAGCCAAGAGTGTCTACCTGCGCATTTTAAAAAATCCCTTAGATGGCTCGTCTCGCTAAATAAAATATAGCCAATTACCGATTCTAACGTTTTCAAAAACAATAAAAAAAGTAGCAATCACAGTGCATAATATTATAATACCCGCACGCCGCGATTGAATCATCGCGTCCCCGAGGAGATATCCGCGCAGATAATAACCGAAATCCTCCACATACACTCCTCTCTACTCCAAAAAGAAAACAGAACAGACACACGAGGAAGAGAGAAGAAACAAGAGCAACAGCAGCAGTCAAAAGCCCCGTCGAGACCCCTATACAACAGCGGTCATTCACTCGTCCGCGCCGCCCGCAACTGAACCTCGTATAGGACGGTTAAAAGAAGAAGCGACGACGGCAGCGCAGAGAGAAGCGAAGCACCAGCAGAGAGTGAGAAAGAGAGCTGGTAGAGCAGCTGCTTAGGTGCGCGCACACGCACATCAGCCCCTCCCTCTCTCTCTCTCTCTCTCTCTCTCTCTCTCTCTCTCTCTCTCTTTCGGCGCACGAAAATTGCTCGGTGTTAGGTGCCGCGGCGGCGCGTGTATAGCTGCTGAATAATACATGCCGAGAGACAAGAGTTTTTTTTTTCGCCAACGCGTTCGTTCGCTGCTACTGCTATTCTATTCGGAGAGTCTTTATCGCGCGGCTCGTTTTATATACTTACTCCCGCGCGCTAGTTTGCCGCGGCTTGATTTACGAGCCGAGAGATCCGCGAGCTTTTTTGTCTTACAAATTGCCGCGCCGGGACAGAGAGAGAGAGAGAGAGAGAGAGAGGGAGATTTTGGTGCGTTGTATATTGACAATCAATCGACTCTCGAGGATTGAATGACGAAGCTCCACTCGAGAGTCGCACCCGAAGGGGTTACTATATACAATCATCGCAGCGCGGCGTGTCAGTCGGACTTTAATTCGAAGCAACATCGCGCTCTTCGCTGGAGAGGCTTTTCGAGCCCCGAAAAGTCAGGCTACTATATATAGGCGCCGTTGCTGCACACAAGCAACACCTGGTCGACATCAACGCGCCATACGCGCGGGTCCGTGTGATGCGCCGCTGCCGCCGTTGGCTTTTTTCGGGGGCCACGCGCCCGAGCCGAGAGAGCTGATTAAATGAAGCACCACCGCAGCGCGCGATTCACGCGGGGAGCCGTCGAGCGTGAAACTGCGGGCTTTGAAACCTTATAGCCTCGCGCTACGTTTACGCACGCGCGCGCGTGTGTGTAGGAGCAGTCAATTATGACGAGGGATATTATTCATTTTTTTGTTATCCTTGTACGAGAGGTTTTATTGGGGGGTTGTGGCGGTGGATTTCAATCGGACCCGAAAGAATTGCTGCCGCCGCTGCTGTTGATACCTGCGAGATACCTGCGAGAGGCGCCGACTTTCCCTGTGGGTATACTTTCGTGTGTATGCGCGGGGGCTACTGTTGAGAGTCTGCACGGCGATAGGTGGCGCAGATGCACTTTTTCGTTTCCCTCATCGAAATCTGCGCGTTGAGTCTAGATATAGAGGTGTGTGACGTCCATGTCAAAACTGCTGCTTGAACCGCATATGCTATAACTGAAACTGACGATTATTTTGTGTGCGGATAAGTTTTCCCATCGTTATCATAATAGACTCCGCGCGGCTGGGCGTATTATAAAACCAAAAACTCGCGCAAAATCGAGAAAAACCCTCGCATAACGTATCCTACTATACCTATGTATGTATTTAGCTCTGTCTCGTGACAATAACACCGATTTCGCAACCCCCTCTCCCTCACACTCACTACGAGAAACGATATCGCCTCGTGGCCGTCGACTCTCACCTGCAGCGACGCGACGCGCGCATTAATTCAGCCGGCGGTAATTGTGGCCGTTTAATGAAGAATTGACGTCGCGAAAAATATTCAGGCCGCGCGCGCGCACATGTTGCCGCCGACGAGACAGAGAGAGAGAGAGAGAGAGAAGCGCATCGATTTTGTCGCATTAATCTTGGGACACGCATCTGCGCGCTCTCTTTCTCTCTCTCTCTCTCTCTCTCTCACAAAGAGAATATGATTGCCTACCGCGGTTCCGATGTGTTTTTTTTTGTTCTCGGCTGGTGTATGGGAGGCTGTAAAAAAGAGCCGGGCAGACGTCTTTGACGGCGGGCTTTATTATATACGGGTCGTGGAAGACATAAGCTAAATCTTCTCAAGAGTTGGTTTTCGGAGATCGTCGCGGAGTAAGATTGTATGTATAAAATTATGTTTCGTTGCAGTAGGGGCTGATGAATTTTGACGAATCGCGTCTAATTAACAACGCATATAAGCTCTTGTATTAATTAGCGATGATCGTCGCGACGAGTTATGATTCGGCCCGATATTCGCGTGTCCCTGGTGTGTGTGTATATGTGATTTCTCAGTATAAGCGACTATAAATTAACAAAGTCGCGCGATAATCGCTCGTAATGACTCATTGCGCTCTGTCCCTCTCGCGGAGAATCGAGTTTGTACTCGTCAATCAATTTACCTCGTCGTTCCTGTGCAACTAAGAGATCTCCCGTGAAAATCTATACACACAAAAGCGATTCTCGTGTGCACAGAAAGATAGACGTCGGTGCGAAAAGTAACGCCCACTTATTCGCGAGCTCGCCGCGTATAAAATGAATCAAATTAAGTCTCATTAGGTATTCACCATACGTTACATCCGATAAGATACGCATGTAACGCGCGTTGCACACCTCGTTTCTTCCCTTTCCACCTATACTCGCGGAGAGCAAAAGAGGCCGCGGTATACATCATATAAATTCATAACGGGTGGAATCTGCATCGGTATATAATATATAAGACGGTAGCGGAGAGAGAGAGAGAGGGAGAGAGATCTGTTAGCCTCGGGGAAAAGAGCGTAAAGAATATAAAGAAGAGAGAGTATACAGGTATAGGGGGAGTATAGAGGGAAACGGTTGGCGCGTCGTCGGCACGCGACTGACGCGCGCGCTCGAGTAGAGAGAGGAGAGGCCCGGTGCGCAGTCAGCGGAACTGACAACACTTGCGCGGGACTCTCCGGGGCCCCATATCGGGCCCTCTCTCTCTCTCTCTCTTGTCTTCCCCCCGTTGGGTGGCCTGCTGCCGGCGCTCGTGTGCCCGGCACGCGGCCTCCGACTCGAGAGAGTTATGTACGTTATATGCGCACGACGGATCGGCTGTGAGATTATCATCCCTCTTTTATCACTGCCGCCATATCGGTATATCTATGACGTTTCGATCGTTCGATCGACTAATCGGCAAAAGTCGTATGCGCCGAGAGCTGCGTTTTTACGTTCTCCAGAAGAGAGAAAGTGCGCTACTATACGCCGGAGCGAGACGGAGAGAGAAAGAGGGGTCGAAAAGAAAAGGAGGGTAAGAGAGGCCCGCGCCGTCTCATCGTGTCATCTGGCAAGCAGCTAACGCTGCATCAGTCTCGCGCACACACAGACACAGTTGAAAAACCGGATGACTCCAACGCACACACTTGCCTGCGCGTAACGGTCGAACGGTCTCCCGCGCTTTTGTTACAATAATACTCGCGGGCGCGCGGGCGGTTTCCGGGATTGGCGTAGTACCACCCCGAGAACACACGCCTGTTCGCGTTATGTATGTGTGTGAAAGAACCGGAAAAACGGGACTTTATGCGCGCACACTTGCTGCTCTTGCGGTTCTTCCTCTCGTCCAGCAGCAGCAGCAGCGGCTATACTTATAATTTTCGACGAGAGACGCGTGGCACGGCACACGACGAGAAAGTCGAGATCGATATTGAGATGAACGCGCTTTCGCGACATATCGGACGCGCTTTTTTCGGAGAACCGGCTCTCCGCGCGCGTGCAAGGATTATTAACGATTTCGACGGTTAATTTGTCGCAAAGAGAGAGAGAGAGAGAGAGAGAGAGAGAGAGAGAGAGAGGGAGTATTCGCGCCTGCTGCGCGAATCGCTCAGAGCTAAACGGTTCTCTCTCTCTCTCTCTCTCTCTCTCCGTGTTTGTTTTATTCTCCTGCGCAGTCGGAGTAGTGCGAGCTTTTTTGCTCTTCTCCGCGGCGAATCTTTAAGGGCTTGTACAAAGTAGCCTTTCGAGAACATTCAAATTTTCCCGCTGCTGCTCTCGGCAGAGAGAGAGAGAGAGGGTCTATAAATAACAATTAGCCCGACAAGATTACGCGATATAAGTATGCGAAAATTCGACGCGCGCCGTATGTGTCTCTCGAAAAAAATTTATCGTCGCGCGAGCCTCGAGTGCGCAGTAAGTTATATCGCAGCTGTTTGCTGGAGTAAGGAATCCTTTTACGAGTGAATGATAAGACGTGAAATTAGTACATCTCGGGTATAAATTGGCGATTTTTAGGCTTGGCTTTTTTCGAATTTATGCTGATTACCCCAAATTCATCCGATATTATATGCATCAGTGAATTATGCTATATTACGTTTTGACTTCGCCTCGTGAAGTCGATCTCTGAAAAAACTGCAGGAATACACTGTCGCCTCGCAATTAAGCGAGAATCGCGTTAAAAACGCATCGCGGCGCGGTAAAATTGAGACGTTTACAAAAATTTGTCAAACGCGTATACGCGCCGCCGCGACCAATAAAAGTTTCACGGCAATATAACGACGTACGTACAGTTTTTAACGACAACGCGCAGTCGCGAGCGATTAACGACGACGCCAACAGCTGCTACCACTTATACACCACATTATACACGAGCACACACACATACCGCATAATATTTTGTCGCGGCGCATAAACACGTGCCTATACAATATAGAAGCAATGATTATTACGCGGTGCAACTCGTGAAATTTGCGCGAGCGAAGTACAATCGTAAATTCGCGGCCTCGCGTATTTACGTAGCGGGAAGCGCGCAGGTCGTTATCTCGTTATAATTATCCTCGCGCACTTTTATTTTTTGCGCGCGTATATTCGTCTTCGCGTGCGTACTTTTGGCGCGCGACGAGCCTCGCGACATGCTGCTGTGTGCTATAATGAGAGAGCAGAGAGTTTTTTGCGCAACGGTTACAGCTTGCTCTCGTTATAACGATGAAAAATCTGTCCGAGATCGTTATGCGAAAATTGGCCGTCGTGAGGGAATATACTGATGGTGTGTTATTGAGCTGTCGTTGGTTATTGGGTGAGAGTATGAGTGCATCAGTTGATCCAAATCGAGCAATAATTGTTCATGATATTTACAAGCTCGCCGAGTATGACGCACTTAATCCTAATCGAAATACTAATGCGCCAATTAAATAACCATACTCCACATCGTTTTCCTTCCGAGAATAATAATCGCCATTTACAACAACAGCATCTAAAGACACACCACACGCGCGCATAGCAGTTTCATCAGCCGCAACAGTATACCTAAAAACGCTTCCTGCGCGCGCCCTACATACGCATACACAACATTGTGCAACGAGCTTCTTCGCGTAATAACACATCATCCAAATATACACGCGCGTATACCCACCCCCGAAGTAGAGAAAACGGAATAACAACGCTGAAGAATGAGATGAAATGAAATACATTACACGGGGCCGTGCATGAACCTTGAAAAAAAAGAAAAGAAATAATGAAAAAAAGAAGCATCATGTATATCGATGAAAGCGCGGCGCGTGCACCGCGAATTACATCTTGTACGCGTGCCGGCACACATGTAATCAGCCGCGATACCGCACACGCGAAATTATGGAAATCGAGGCGAATGTTACCGTTGCGCCGCAATGTGCACTCTGCTCCCGAGTAATCGAGCCGATGTGTGCGTTTCGAGAGGTATTTATGTGTAGTTCGACGTGATCGACCGATGCAGATATAGATGTACCGCGTTATTATTATTTCGCAAATAATGCAAAGCGCGTGACAATATAACTTGGAAAAATTACTCGCGCAGCTGGCGCAAAACAACGTTTCAATCGCATCAATCATCTCTCGGCGTGCATAAGAAGCTGCACCGAAAAAGCCGGCGTTCACGCGCACGTAGCTCGTACAAATTTTAACGCTTCCATAAAACTACCTTGCAAAAAATCTGACGCCATTAATCGATCCCAATCACGTGTGTAACCTCTCGCGGCAAAAAAAGCTCGCGTCTCTCCCAGAGGGAGCGTACAAATTCCGAAAACTCTCTGTGGCCTGCAAAAAAAGAAGGGGACAAAAAGCGGGACTACTGATTCGGTACCGACCGCTATCATTTGCCATTCAGGTTACACGTTTATTATTATGAAGAAGAAGAAGCAGAAGTCGCGAGAGAGAAGTGCCGGTAAGACAAATGAATGGAGCACGCGCCAAAAATCGACGCGCCTGCTGTGCGGTATAATATACACATATGCGTGAGCAGCAGCAGCAGCAGCGGTGCTGGTGTTCTTATTATGTGAGCCGCGAAGGTCCTGTATCATAAGCTCGAGGTATTTTTCTCTCTCGGGCGCGATTAAAACGCCGCTTTCGATATGCTCTCAGCGGAACCACGAGCTTTTTCGCTGATGTGTATTTTTCTTTCGATCGTTTTCAATTGATGCCTTTACGAATTTGGATCGAGCGAGAGACTATATGGTCGTTTTGACTCACAGTTATACTTAGTCGAGGGAATGAGTTTTCATTTTACAATCGAATCGTTGTATCGAAATCTGTATCAGGAATTAAAAGCCAAAAAGAATGGGTGCGCGGACCGAGTGCAAATCGAAGGAATCCGACAGAGCAATCAGTGTGCGTACGCACACACACACGCGCGCGCAATTATAAAGGCATCCTTTATGCGCACGTCCGCGAGAGCTGCGGATCGAGACGATGATGACCGGGAGCCGGCCGGGCAACCCTAAATCGTCTGACCTAGTTTTCGATCGTGCGCCTTCCTGCGTTATAATATACCGATCTCGATACCGATTTTTCGTGATTCTTTATTTATATGAAAATTAATGACACGTGTCGCGCGTCGATTCTTTCTTATTACAGCAGCAGCAGAAATTACAAATTTATATAGAGAGCTTTTTCGGCACTTTCATTCTTAATGATATGCTAATAAGCCTGACGTGCATCAGAGACGAGTGTCGCGCGCGAGGTGGATTAATTTTCGATTTTTATTTCCTGGGATATCGATGAATGAAGCTCAATTTTCGAGCGATAACATCGGGCGTAATTAAAAAGCGCGCGTCATATAGCTGTTATTGCGCAGAAGTTATATACATTAACGGCAGATATACGCGTTCGTTGATTTATATTCACAAACTATTATCGATGATAATACTTTCTATCGATAAAGGTATCATGATATGACAGCGAATGCATACTGCAGATAGGTAATAATGTACGAATCTGTCGAAATCTTCGAAAAAAGCCTGACCCAAAAAAACTTCTGGCACATTCATCTTGCGATATCCATTCATCTGACACGTATATATTGTTGGCACGCGCAGATGTTATTTCGTATGGGTCCTTTGTGTAGAAGAATCAAATTCGTGTATAACATCCTGCGGCGTGCAATAAAAAGAAGTGTAATATATGTTACACAATATCATTTCCAGCCTAAAATATAATAATACATATACCTCTGACTGTTTCGCGCCATGTGCAGATCCACAAAGTGACGACACGAGCCTGTGTGAAGCACGTGTGCATCAGAATGCACCATTTGGGTGTATTAAATGTTCATTTCGACATCGTGAAATTCGAAGATAGATGATTGAGGGTTTCGTCTGCTGCGGCCTTCTATAGGGGAAGCTTTATAATAGTAAATTTCTCTTCACTTGCATCAATACATAAAATTTTAATAAAATTTTAATTTGAATAAGGCAGTTCAGAAAAAAGGCTATGCGCCACCTATCGTCGCTAGTCGAAGACTAGAAAGCTTCAAGCTTGGGGAAAAAGCCAGTCCGAAACTGATTAGTCTTGCCATTATTAGAAAAATCTGTTGAATCAAAACTTTGTAGCAATCAAGTTATAAAAGACGGAGATAATCCAATTGAATCGAAAAACATCCTAAAACATTGCAAAGCGTCACAAAGAAACCTGCAACAATTACCAAACCTCTTGTGTCCTTCCATCTTTCTCTCCAACTTTGTCTCCCCTCGCAGAGAGACGACAAAAACGATCGATTACGCATTCTCTCTCGTTCGAGTGCGCCTCAAATTAACAGCGCGCGCTCCAGCGATCCGACGACAAAAAGGCACCAGCAGCAGCCGCAGCGGCGCAGCAGTAAAAAGAGTAAAAACAAGCTTGCAGCCAGTGCACAGCCGGCGAAAACAGCTCAGCGCGCTCTCGATGTCACGTGTATAGAGCCGCGCATAATATATACATATACCTCCACGGTAGAGTTCTCCTCTCAAGGAAGCCGCTCGCGAGAGAGTATCGCAGCTGCAGCTCGCGCAAAAGTGCGTCTGTCGCGTGTCTCGTCTGGGGCTGCTGCCTTGTAATTAGATAACGCACACGCCGATAATTACGCCGGGTTCGATATCGTTTTACTCCTTTTTTTGTCGGCTCTCTCGAACGACGAACGCGTGCATTACGTACTTTGTAGCTGTCGATGACAAGTCGGGCGCGATTTTCTTCTCCGTGTGTGCGACGTGCGCCGGCTTCTTGTGCATAATATGGATTTTGACGGACAGGAGGCACACGCGACCGTGCGCGAGATTGTATGGTCATTACGCGCGTCTTCAATGCATGATAATGGTTCCGAAATTTTTAGCTCCGGAACCGTTTAACACGCGCGAAAGCTCCTAATTTGAGGGACGTCTCTCGCCCCGTGACAGGGAGAGGAGAGAGTTTTAGCACAATGTACTTTCGAGCGCTTATCGGGAGCATGTCAAATTTTTAATGAAAGGGGAGATACATCGTCTGGTCTCTGCTGTATGAATAATGAGCGGAGAAATTTTAAGTAAATACATGTAAGTAAATACATTCCAGGGGTTGTTTCTTCTTTTTTTAGACCCTTATCATTGCAGCTGTCGACGGTTTTTCCTTCTTCCTGACTGACTGGCAATATCTCCGTCGATAAGCGCTCGGCGAGAATCGCGATTTGCATAACAAGAAAAAAAGCCCTCGTTTATTTAGGATTTCTTCTAACCATCAAAAATAATTATAATAACTAAATGAGTAAGTATTGAGTAAGACTTTTATCGGGTATGCCAAAAAAAATGTTGAGAATACATCCACCACCGCGTATCAGTGTTGCAAAAAAATTGTTGGCTCACTGCAGTGCAAAATTGGAATTCGATCTGTATCGGTATAATTAGACTGCCCAGAGAACCCATTCATCCCTTTCGAACTCGATCTTATGGATGTAGCCAGAGTATCGCTATCACATGGAGCTTGGCAAAAAAATTCGTCCCAAGGGGGCTGAAGGTATTCGTGAATGGGAAAGCCGACGACTTTGGTGAATGAAAGTGTATATAGGGGGTGTAAGAGTAGAACGTCTTTCCGCTCGCTGCTTCGTTTTACTGATATGTACCGTAAAAGGAGTAAAACATGTAGAACAAACGAACGTAGAATTAGAGTACTATGACTGAAGTCTTACTACATTCAGGAATTTTCGTGAATGCAATGACGACTCGACAGAAATTGATTCAAGGATGCGAGAGAAAAAGGGATTTTATTCGTTTTTGTTTCGCTGATGTTGTAGATTTAGCATTTTGCTTGTACGAAGTATAGGATGCTCAATTTTGTATAATGATCCCAAGTGCTAAATTTTGCATTAGTTGACAACACGCTAGAGACTCTACATATTTTGTTTAAATTGTTTTACTGCTTCCGGGGGCAGTTTACATTTTTAAATCAAGCCATACATGCCAGCTTACGTGATTATTAAGTTATTATGTGTGTTTGAATATTATCTAATTAATGTTATTGATTGTATTATTGTAATTCAAATCTATGAACAAAATCTAGTTCGAATGGCTATCCTGCGTATATTTGTATACATTATAGGGCTTATCGAAGTCCACACATTTTAATTTAAATAAAAAATATTTATTAAGAAATATAAATATTTTGACCCTTTCTTTTCTTTTATGCCAAAACTGCCTAAACCAAATGCTGTTCAGTAAAAATTGCGTGATAAATATTATCCATCAGACGCGTCTCATCGATTTTTTTTTTTTTTTTTTTTTTTTTTTTGATGAGGGGGAGGAGGTGGAAATCTTCTGAAAGACACCTTCGAGATGGAATTGAAGGTAGTGTCGGATTCATCGCCGTGAGGAGATGCCTACCGACTAAAACCAACCTCCTCAGGGGACCAACCCGGAGGTTATACGCCCAGAAAATGAAGGAAGAGAGTAGAAGAAAGGAGTGAAAGAGATGTTTGCTGCGGAAGTTTGTGAGTCACCACTATTCTCGTAGGGTAGAGAGTAGATGACTATGGCGCTAAAGTAGCGAAGCTTGGAATTTGGCAGTAATGCCTTATGAGAAGAGATTTAATTGGAGTGTTTGTGTGTGTGTGTGAATGTGTGCGCACGCTTTGGTAATTGTGTAGGTGTGGACGTGCGGGTGACATGGTGTGAGTGTCATAAGGGAGGGCTACGTATATGCTCATATTAGGCAGTGGATGGTTCTAGGATAGAGCAGGGGCGTCTTACCCAATCATAAGACATTGTTGTGTATGTAGTGGTTGCCACGATAGTGGGGTTGCAATGATTTTTCATTGAGTCGTGAAGTTTGGCAGCGAATATCGGGGCGGCCTGATTGGGGGAGGTGATTGCGACTTCTTTTATGATTTGTTTATTCCGTATATACCACGGAATGTCAAGGATAGACCTAAGCATTCTAAAGAATGATCCTTCAATGGGTTTTAAGTGAGATTCGCCGGCTGCACCCCATACGGGTATGGCGTATGTTTGGATGCTCCTGATAATAGCGGAGAAGGCACGGAGTTTTGTTTTGTGTGAGACTGACTTGTTGTTGAAGAAGGGTCTAAGCTGTATGAAAGCACCGAGGGCCTTGCTTCGGGTGAGCTTTATGTGCTTTACCCATGAGAGTTTGCGGTCTAGAGTGACTCCTAGGTACTTGGCAGAGTTACTCCATTTGAGGGTGTAATCCTTTATTTGTATGCCTGTGTGGGGGGTTGTATTTCTTTTCGAAAAGAAGATAGCCACTGATTTGGATTCGTTGATTGATAATCTCCAATGAGAGTACCAATCAATGAGTGTGACGAGATGTTTGTTTAAGAGGTTTGTGCATAGAGAGATCTGTCTAGTTGAGCGCAGGACAGCTATGTCATCTGCGTAGATTGCAGTGATAATTCCTACGCGTTGAGGGATGTCGTATCTGTATAGGTTGAAGAGTGTGGGGGATAGTTTTGACCCTTGAGGAACACCTGCGGTGATGGGTTTGCTGCTGGATAGAGAGTGTCCCACTTTAACTCTCAGTGATCTATCCGTAAGAAAGGACTGGATAGTGCCTATGAGGTAGTGTGGACAATTTATTCGAATTAGTTTGTAAATGAGACCATCGTGCCAGACTTTGTCGAAAGCCTGTTGTACGTCGAGAAGAGCCATTGCGGTGTGATGCCTTCTGTTTAAGCTGTCTGCGATGTGTTCGGCTACTCTCATGAGTTGATGCGCGGAAGAGTGTCTGGACCTAAAGCCGTGTTGTACATCTGGCAAGACATTACTTTCGTCAATGTGTTTGTTCAGGCGTGTGAGTAGTATGCTTTCGACGATTTTGCTGAGAGATGGTAATAGGCTAATTGGTCTATAGTTGGACGGTGAGGTGAGAGGTTTTCCTTGTTTTGGGAGGCAAATCACGGTGGCTTCTTTCCAGCTTGTTGGAAAATAGCGTAGACGCATGGCGGCATTTGCGATATTGCAAATTTCAACTAGATGTTTTCTATGTAGGAATTTTAAAATGTTGTTTGTGATACCATCCTTTCCAGGGGCTTTACGATTTTTTAGGTTGCGTATAATGGAGCTAATTTCTTGGGGGGTTGTATGAGAGAATTCGGGTTCATGTAGGGGGTGATTTTTCACTTCTTCAGTTATGTTGACGTGGGTCTCTACTAGGTTTTCCGGACTAGGATTGGGAGAGCATTGTGCTTGAAGCGAAGTTGTGAAAATTTCTGCCTTATCAGCGTCTAGTGAGAAGGAGCTGTTCCCTTGTTTAAGGGGGGGAAGAGATGGTCTCTTGTTACGGAGTTTTTTCACTACAGACCAGGCGCTTTTGGGGCTCTTTTCAGCTTCGGCGATAAACTCATTCAATCCTTTGCTCCTGTGTTCGGAGACGAGAGAGCTGATCTCTTTGGTCATCGCGTTTAATTCTGTTTTTAGAATTTTGTTTCTTGTTGATTGCCAAAGTTTGCGTAGTTTGTTTTTCTCAGCGATGAGGGATTTTAACTCGGGGGATAATTTCGTTTTAAATTGGGACGTCTCATCGAAAAGAATAGTTCCTTATATAGTAATCGACCGGTCTTTTAGCATTTGCGAGTAGAGTTTACGGGTCGTCCCCTAGCGGTAATAAATGAAACGCATGGTTGACTCAAGGCTCAAGCAGCTTTTTTCTGCTCTGTCAATAACTTTGTACAGACGGAGTGTATAGCGAGCCTGAGTGAAATACACAGCGTGTTCCGAAACTCGGGCGCCCGTGTTTTCTGTCTCTCTCGGACACACGCAACCTTATGTATTTCGGAACGGTTTTGCACTGGGCTCCCGAGTTTCGGAATACGCCCACAATCTTTACTATACCGCATAGCAATTTTTGATACGTATATAGTAAATGTTCATACATATATACTAAAATTCCTGCATATGTCCTGAGTTTGTCCCCCGATTAGTGAAAAGTATAGTAATTTTTAGTTATTTGTTGGGAGTCATGTCGATCAAGTTCTGCATCAGATGCATCGCATTCGTCGAAAAGCAATAAACGCATAATCATTTCCCCATAAAGTTCCGAACTACGGAAGCTAAAATACACCTGTGCGTGCCTGCAACGAGGAAAGAAAAGCGATCACTCGACAAATCCCTCAAATCCGTCGCAAGAAAGAACCTGCCTCGCCCTCCTTTCAAAGCTTCTGAATGCATGCGACATCAGCCGCACACACACACACATGTATAAATATACCTGATGCATCAGAGAGCCAAACTCGCACAGCTGATCAACGTCGGACTCGCCTCCATCAAGATTCGATCCTTCATACATCGCCCGGGCAAACTATGTCAGGCGACAGCGAAGACTTTCTTGCATGCCTGCCCCGACGCGTACCACCTCTAATTATACCACTGGCGAGCGAGCGGGGCGGGAAAAGGCAGTTGCATTTTAATGCGCGGCTTTTCGTAAAAGATTGCCCGGGCGGTGCAGCAGCAGGCGTCGAAAAGAGATTTTCGATCGTACAGGTGACGCGAGGGAATGTGTGTGCATACCTATATATATACCTGCTGCGGCACGCGCGTAAGCCTTAGGAGGAGCGGAAAAGAGAAAAAGGCGATGGGGGATGCGGATACTTAGGAGAGCTGGCGTGGAGATTAAAGCGCGCGCGGCTTAGACAAATCGGCAGATCAGGTGGCAACGGCAGCCGCTCTTTAAATCGCTCTGAATGCTTGAATGGTCGTTATTTGTTTCAAGTTGTATCGCGTTTCTCGTGCGGGGATTAATTGTATTGTCTTTCTAAAGCTTGCATTGCAAAGGTAATTAAGTGATGATGGCTTTTTCACGTATTCACTCGAATGACACCTGGTAAAAAGACAATAGTCCTAGGCTGCAATAGCTTAAAAAAAGCTGCACATCTGATCTGAGCCCAACAACGACCGGAGTCAAAATAAAGCCCAAATATTTCTAAATATAGCTGCGCGCGCGTCACGTATACAATGATCAAAGAAGCCGGCCGTTTAGCACAAGTGAAGCCAATGAGATCTCAATCCATTATAATCTTCAAGTTCTTGCGTGACGCTCGGCCAGGTGCAGGTGTCAAAAATTCATTGAGAGAGAGAGCCGAGTTTGATGCTTTTTCTCGGGGGCTATACTCGAGCCGCCGCCGCCGCCGCCACGGCCAATTTCGGCCTCTTATAATCCAAAGTGAATCCTCGGCTATGGCTAATCTCGACTCGACGAGCGCGCAAGATTGATGGCTATTGATCCGATCGATCGATATCGATCGATCTTTGATAAATTTTTCGAAACATTACGCGCGGTGCAGTGCACACCCCGAGGCATGCGATACAGAACATAGAAAATCTCGAAAATTTCAACGCACACACACCTGTACAGCATCGACAGCAGCACCAGCAGTATAGTATGCAGGCATCCTCCCCAAATGAACTCATTAATCCAGCGAATAATTTTATCGTGTCCGGCGCGCGTGCCAGTTGCTCTCGCTTCTCTCTCCCTCTCTCTCTCTCTCTCTCTCTCTCTCTTTTATCGAAATCCATATTTTTGTCGAAAAATCGGCCGAAAAAAAGAACGAGGCAAGAAGAGGCCTCGTCGGCAGCTAGAAAGAGAGAGAAAAGAAGGCGGAAGAAGACAGGAGCAGCAGCAGCAGGCGCTCGTTAAGCCTGGAATTTCGGGGAGAGTCTCCATTACGTTCGGGATCAGCTGTTCCTCCGGATCGCAGATCGCGCGCACGAGATGTCGGCCCGCGCGCAGTATCTCGTCCCTTCGTACCTGAGCGCACACGTGCCTCTCTGCGTATGTATACCGGTTGTGCAGCAGCAGCAGCACGCGTCTGTCTCTCTCTCTCTCTCTCTCTCTCGGGATGCGCTGCTGCCGCCGCCTCGTTAAATCTCTCCGAGAGATGTGCCGTCTGCGAGAGGCACTTGCTGCCGGATGATGATGATCGGGCGCGGACCCGCTCAGGTATACGTAAAAGATGTTCGTCGCTGCTGCTGTATATGACGGGGGAGCAGCCCCGGATTCGGAGGTAATCTTCTTTATGTGTGTGTGTGTGTGCGTGCGTGTGTGTGTATACGCCTGCTGCGCTCGCCCTCTCTCTCTTTCTCTCTCTCTCTCTCTCTCGCGAATCTAAATGAATTATTTTACAGCGCGTGTAGAATAAATGCGATTTTGAGAAATTTTTTTTTATCCGAGACTCTGCACAGATTGCTCGCGCGGCTGGGCGTAACATTTGGCTTCTTTCGGACTTGAAATTTATCTTACGACATCCGCTGCTTCTCCTGCTGCTGTAGTCGGAAGTTTATAATAAGTATATGCATGTAGAGATCGATCTTCACGAAGATCCAGCGAGAGGGACTTCAAAGCGCCACTTCTAAAGCCCGAAATACAGAGCCGCGACGATACGCGATGACCGAGCGCTTATTATAACGTCGCGTATATACATGCATTCGATTAATGCAAATTTCAAGGTGCGCGCGCGCAATTTCGTCGCGACACGCGCGTCTTGATTCGCCATTAAACGCAGCAGAATATACCGAAGGTCTTTATTATAAGCGTAATAATTACCGCGTCGAAAGCTGCGCCTTTTTTATTGCGCATACGTATACAGTGAATTTAGATTGGGTGTACGCGTGTAGCTTGTTAAATCGAGACGCGTAATTTTTGGGTTGAGCCCGTAGTTTTGCGCGCGAGAAGGCGCGGTTTCAATTTTTTTTAACTTTCAATTTTTATCGCATCGCACGAGAGATCGTATGTAAGTTGAATGGGAGGATTTTACGCGCGGCGAAATTTAGGGACTGGATGTATAGATTCTGCTGAAGTACTCTTGATGCGTTCGCTCGTATCCCGCTGATTTTTATCGGCGATTCGACTACTCTGGCGGAGTTTATTAAACTTTTATATTTATTTATGCGCCTTTTCCGGCCATAATGGTTTTAATAATCCGATACTTTCACTGCGCTTTTATACACGTCCATACGGCGCCTCCGACACTTTATTACTATAATATACCCTTTACCCGAAGATTTGCATGCAAATTATCGTTCCGAACTCGCCAAATATACACTCAAATTGATTTTTATTTCTCTGCAGACATGCCACGCATACACAAATCATGCAAAACACGCACAAGTGCGCATCCTCGCGAAGCAGGGGAAAAAGCAGGTGCATTACAGCGAGAGAGAAAGAGACGCCACTCGGCGTTTAATCGTCACCCGATCGGCTTAACGGCAAATCCAACGAGTGTATACAGCCCCGCGCGCGCTCACTGCCGCAATGAAAGCGCGAGTAGCTTATTCTCATATACACGTACGCGAGAGAGGGTAGCGACGGTTACGATGATACAAGTATCGCCTGCGCGCGCGAAAATTACTTTCGGTTTCGCGAGCGATGGAAATCTGCATTTTGAAATGCGGTCTTTTGATGAAACAGTAAATTTGCATGGAGAATTATTACATCGCACGGAGTTTCATATACCGGGCCGCAGCTGGAGCGAGATGTTTCCTCCAGTATATTTTTATACGAAGAAAAAATCCCGACCTAAAAATAGACTCTTCCCGCAGAGAAGCTGATCACAATTGGCGAAAGCTCGTCGAGCTCGATGTGTATAACGATTCCGATCAGCGCAAAAAGAGAAGCGAACGAAGGCACATCCATCCATCCAGCTGTTACACACCTTCGGTGAAAAAAAGGGAAGGAGAGTTCCGCGCATAACTCGCAAGAAGTCATACGTCTTTGCGCAATCTCTTTTTTTTCCTCTCCTCGACACAGGCGCGCAAGAAGCACAAAGACCCGACGCATCGTCTGTGTATGCATTAAGCGTAGCTGCGCAAGTGTTGCACGCGCCAGAGTCTCTCGCGGAACATTCGTCGCTCGTGTATGTACATACGTATATAAGAGATACGCGGAGGAGAGAGAGAGAAAGAGCGAAGGACAGATTCAACGTCCGCGCAACGATGGAACGTTAATTGCGGGAGAAATCGGGCGAGAGAGAGAGAGAAGCTGCCGCACGCGAAGTTGCAGCTTGCGCGACTGTGTCGCTTCTTCGGTGCGGATATAGCTTGACGACGGCTGCGCGCGAGGGATAATTAATTTTTCGAAATTGCCGCGCTCACGCGACTGAACGAATATATTGGTGTGTGCTGAAGGATTTATCGCGGGCCTATCTTTTTCCGCTTGGTTGTTCCTTGCGACGATTCGTACAATAAACGAACGTTGACGCTCGGCTATATTCAAATTCCAGAAAAGTTCACATGCAGGTATAGGTAGTAGCTAAGCAGCGCAGCCATAAATATAAACGAACCCAGGCAATTCTCCAAACGGAGAAAATTAATTACGCAGGTGAATGCACGTGCGCGCCCATATCCTCTCGCGACCTGAACGACGCGACCACATTATCATCCTAGGCGGAATGTATAATAAATACACGTGTGCTCGACATACACCAAATACACGTATATAGCAGCGCAGGTGTACAAGCCGCGTCTTCAAGGCTAAAAGCGAATTCGTGAAATCGTGCGAGACTCCCACAGAAGAAGTGTCAGCCATTACGTACATTTTGAAACTTCCGCCGGCACATGGCGGTTCTGCGGCTTTTCTCATCTCCCGAGACTACACGCGATAAACGAATATAACACGGACAGTGTCACGATCGCACAGTTTCTCAACTGCTTCGGGATCCGGTCTTATATATATATTTATACACTTTTGTCTGTTGCGAAGAATGATCTCGCGAGGATGTGGAGCAATCTCGGAAGAGGATTTTGTAAAACCTCGAGAGTTTTCTATATAATATTCCATCGAATTCATATAACGACGTCGCGGCGTGCGACGTTTTACGATTGACGAGCGACTATCTTCATTACGAGCGGCGGTGTGTAGACACTAACGATCGCTCGAGGAAAATATACAAGCTTCATAAAACGAAAAGCGCGCGCGCGCGCGAGAGAGAGAGAGAGAGAGAGAGAGAGAGAGAGAGAGTTATAAGCTCCCGCTCGATAATAACCCTCCCCGTGATCACCGGGCGATCGTAAAAAGTCAGAGTGTTTGCACAGCCGAGAAATTTATATTTATCCTACATACTGATCTCTCGAAAGCTCTCTCTCTCTCTCTCTCTCTCTCTCTCTTCGTCGTCTCACGCGAAGGACTATACCTCATATAATAGAGCTTCGCGCGAGGATTGGGTTACGGAGATAATAGCTGTATACGCGGGACACATAGCTGCGACCGTTATACCTACATAATACGTGATAGGAATCGCGACACGTACCTACCAGCGCCACGTGTGTTTGCTCAGCTCCTGTGAGCGAAAAAAAACCGTGTGTGTGTGTGGATCGGGAGCATCGCTTGCACGCGCCGAGATCGATCGGCAATTATCTCCCTCTTTTACTCTCTACTGGTCGGCGGCTTTTTCGTTTTTGACGTTTTTGAGCGACCGATACGACCTGCAGATCGTTATTTCGGTGATTTACGTAAGCCGCCGCTATACTGCTGTTCGTTATGTGTCGCGTCTCTACGCGTGCGCAGAGGTATTGAAGAAATCGCATCAACGTTTCAATTACACACGCGATATGCTCACCCAACTGACACGAATTCCCTTCTCGAGAATCATTGCGTGTATCGGAACTCGCGCGAATGCATATAAACACGTATATGTAAAGACAGCGCCATGGGCATCAGTGCAGCGGAATATACTCAAAAACGCGCGCATTTTCAAATTGAAATGTATATGTTATGCTGCACACTCGTACGCATGTTACAACTGCGGCTTGACGAGCCCTGGGAGAAAAAGACTGTATAGAGGGACACACGCGCTAATTCGTCCCGGCTTTCTCGCATCTCATTTTTCGGAATCGCATAAGCAGGGCCGCCCCGAGGAGAGACACTGCAGCGGCAGCTGGCTGTGTTCGCGCGATTTCGCCGGATTCTCTTTAAAAGGACAAAACTCGTCCCTCTCCTTCGCGGGTTTCCAATACACAACGCGACGCGGATACTTAGCGAAGCAGAGAGCGAGAGAAGAGGAAAAAAAGATAAGGAGACACGCATGCCTGCGCCTTTCACGCGGCCCAAATGACACACACACACTGTCATTATACACGCGTGCGCCCAGTCAAATATGTAATAATTCGCAAAAGCTGCTGCAGCGGCAGTACACGGGAAAATCAGGATAAGCCAGTGCGAAGAAGAAAGTATCTTTACGCGTGTACACGCTGCTGCTGCTGCTGCTGCTGTCGAGCAATTTGCTTTACAATCTGGCTGCAATCTTTAGAGAGAGAGAGAGAGAGAGAGAGAGAGAGAGAGAGAGAGACAAAAAGGGGGCTAATGCGCGAGCCGAATGGCAGATTTTACGAGTGTCGGAGAGCCACGAGGGTGTAGAACAATGTCAGGTGAGCCTTTTTGCTGCCGCGCGGCTGCAATTAGTCGCGACTAATTTTATGTGTGTTGAGTGCGAGAGAGCGCAGTGATGCAGGGCTTTGCGCCAAAAAATTTGACAATGGCGAGCGCCGTACGCGTGTGCCTGCGAGATGTATGGATATGGGGAGGAGTACTGCGTATTGCAGGCGCGAGCATTTTGTTTTTGCGGCTATGTAACTGGGTGCGTTGATTTAAATTTTTAATTTTCGTCGATCCCTATCGCACCGCGACTGCTTTATTTTAAGTGTATTTTTGAACATTTTTTCCGATGCTCCATCTCCCGATAAAAATCTTCATTAATGTGAAAAACTACCCATGATAATAAACACACGAAACCCAAAAGATACGCGCAGCTAACCCCAATATAAAATCCCTCGAATATAACAAGCTAATCCCACATCGAGAAATCCCTCCTCCCGACTTATATGCACCAGCGAAACCTAATGAAAACATTAATTGCCCCTCGAACAACCAAAGGAGACACATACACACAGTGCGACTCGCCAATTTCGCCAATTACGCATTATACACACACTCGCGCAATCGCGCCTGATCGCCGAAACTCCGAGAGAAAAAAGACGCGCGCGTATAATAACGAACAGCCGCGTATCTCGATAAGACGCGCGTTATATACATCAGCCAAGGTCGGTACATACGATCGTCGTCGCGCATTTCTGGATATCTACCCGTGATCTTTTAATATTATACTCGCTTATACACACGAGAAAGAGAAAAAATGAGAGGGTACAGCGCAAGGTTCTCGCCTCTCTCTCTCTCTCTCTCTCTCTCTCTCTCTCTTAGGCTAAATAGCACAAGAAGCGAAGCACGCGCGCAAGAGAGAAAGGAGAAGGGGGCACCTGTGCGCACGCCGGCAGGTGACTATCACCCCTCAATGCCAGCGCGCTCGAGCCTCTTCTTTATGCCTCCGCCTTCTTCTTCTTCTTCTTCGATTTTGCTCGCCGTTGCTGCTCGAAAAATGTTGTCCCCTCGTCACTGCTTCTCTTTTTATTTTTGTTTTTTTTTTGCAGTAGCTCGATCATTTTGCGGATCGAAAAAACGCGCGCATTGTCCGGCGAGAAACAGATGTAATGCGGCGAGCATGTATACGCGAGTGTATATTGGGCAGCTTCTGTGATACGATTTTATCGAGGCGTGTGCGATTGTTTTTTGGACTTCTTTTTTGAGAGGGGGTGGCGATTGTATGGTAATCGGGGATCGAATGGGTCTGGTGGGGGGAGAGAGAAAGAGGGGAGACAGCGGTGCTTAATGGGGAATTAGGAGGTAGTCTTTGGATGTCGAATCGTGCGTCATATATTCGATTTTTTTTTAAATTGTTCACTCTCGCAGTTCTTCCCTTTCTCTCCAAACAACAGAGACATTCTCCCAACGCACACACTCGTCCTCGCAACTACACGGAACCAAATAACTCGACTAAACGAGCGCATCCTTATGCAAAGCGTGAAAACCGAGGCGCTAAGCTAAGCCAAGGGGCAAATTGCCAATCGGCCGCATATAAGCGAGGAGCATCTCGAATCCTTATTCCTTTTTTCCCTCCTCCTCCTCCTTCTCCTCCGTCTTCTTCTTCTTCAGCGGCGCGTGCCGGTTACGCTCAGGCAGCCATAGAAGGCTCAGGTGCGCTGCAGGGCTCTACGCGCGTTTACACCGCGAGAGCCGTTTGTCTCTCGATTGAATTACACCTTCGTCGCCCTGTTGTCGAGCGAGGGCGCGCTGTTCATTCGCGAAAAAAAGGGCCCACGCTGCGGTAATGAGGTGTGTAAGTCGTGCGCCGTGTGTTTCGGGGCTCGTTGTATTGGTTTTTTATCTCGTAATTGCGTCATATAAATTGAGATCTGCATATCAGCTCCTATTTCACAAGAGGAAAAAAGCTCTCGCGCTGCACAGAACCATCCTTTATCCGCCTGTTATCAGCCGTTCAAAGAAAGAGAAAAATTCACGGGATTAATTATCGTCAAGCTGAACCTGCACTTACCTATATACGCGTATACCGTGCATAGATCATCATCGATCACGAGGCGATGCAGATCTGCACGCGAACTGCACTCTCTCTCTCTCTCTCTCTCTCTCTCTCTCTCTCTCGAGCGTGCAAATATTGACACACTGTGCGCTGCAGCCTCGTAATTTACGGCTTTGCTCGGCGACGCTTGGAAAAAATATATAAATGTACCTATTGCTTTCGTGCTTTTTTTTATTTTAGTCGTAATAGTGGGATACACGTGCGCCATGGCTCCGATTATTGCAATAATATATAGTTGGGACGTGTATATATTATACAATCAAGATTTGCCTCCTAATGAACAGGCATCCGCGTTCGGTAATCGGTATTATACAATCGAACCGATTTCCATAATATAATACGGGAGTCGAAAGATCCCGCGAAAACGATTACGATTTCGACACACTTTCGCGAAGCTCATCCGGTACTCCGTTAATATACGCGCCTATCGCGATTAAAATAACTCGGCATATTCCCACGAAAAAATGTCATCATACGTATTCGAAGATACTTATATCCCTCTCGGAAATTAATTCTTCAGAATTTTGCAGTACACAATGCGCAGCCACCACATTACGTCGTCGAGTAATAAAAGCCATTAGCATTTGAAAGCGCGAGGCCCGGGAGAGAAGTTTGTTTTTCGTCCATACACGTTTATGCAAATGAGGCGTCAACCATAATATTGATAATCTTCAGCCTTCGGCGGAATTCAAGACAACCAGTTTCTCTATACGATAAAACGGTTACATACAGGCACCTACACATACCTAACAAAAGCTCGCGACGCAATCAATCAATTACAACAATAGGACAAAACGGTGTCATCATCTGCAACGAAGCCTCGTTAATCAGCAGCGCGACAAAACCGTACCGCAGAAATATGCGAGCAGGATGACAATCATCCAGTACTGCATGCACATATGCTCTGAATAATAAAATAATCGCATTTATATTTACAAGTGCAGCAGCAGCTCTTGATGATAGCCGCGTAAACACATCCGAATAAAAAGTGAGCATCGGCTAAGCGCGCTCGCTCGCTTTTCTCAAGGCTGCATGCGCTTTATTGGCGCGCGCTTACATCTGCCATCCGCCAATTGACCACTTTTGCGCGCGATGTATTACCGGGTCGTTACGGCGCTGCAGCGCACGTGCCGCGCGCAGGAATCATCTGCGCTCAGTCTTGCAGTCGCTGCTATTGCGCATTATGATGCCCTTCTAGGATATATACGTATGTAAGTATAATGTATACCTTACCTGTACGTGCGGTCTGAAGAGGAGATGAAAGGAAGAGCGCTTTTTTCGCAATTTCAAAAGGGATTATAATTTATACGAGCCTACTGCAGTTGCTACCGGATTATGCCGCGGGTGTGTATATTTATATGGGTGTTTTATTGAGGCATCATTTTTTTCGCCCTTGGAAGGCAGCCGCTGTACCATGCGGTTTTGATGGTATTGCGAAATTCGTTATAATGTTTATGTGTTCTATAGATATATATATATATATACATATATATAGATATATAATAGATAGAACCACGTCAGAAGTACATAGACGCAATACGCGGAAATAGCCCTTCCAGCATGCAATACTCCGTAGAATAATAAGTAAAGCAGAAAGACACACAAAGTTATATACGATTCGTTTGCACAATCCAAACGCGTATACGTACGAGCTTTCATTATCGACCTCTACGCGTTAAAAAATAATCGCGACGAGCTTCCATACGTTACGCTGTGTTAAACGCCTCGCTCGCTCGCTCTCGGCAGTCATTGCCGTCGCGGCTCTTATATATAGCAAAGCCCGCATGGCATGACAATTAGCATGCGTTATTTTTTTCCGAAAAAGCCCTTTCAGCAGCGCGAGGTAACAGTTAATTTCGTATATATATATATATAGCGATTCCGTTAACGATTTTTTAATTATACACGATTATATACGCGCGGTGTTTATGCGTTTACGCATATTCATTCGGAGCGATTACCGCAGGGATTTGAGAGACGACGCTTTACACATGTCGAATTCTTTAATCTCGGCAAAAAGCGGGAGAAAAAGCGCGCGGCTACAGCGAAAATCGCCGGCGAGGGCATTAATTCACCGCACTCACTCTCGACTCGCAGCGCCTAAAACCGCGCGCGTGTAAATCTCTTTCGACTTTTTCGTAATAAATGAATCGTCCGGCCGATCAATCCTCCGCATTTTTATACGAGCGCGCGGAAATGTCGAAAAAATCTCGGGGGCAATAAAAGCCGCTGACATGATCGCGCAGTCGTTAGCCTCCCCGCGCGGGTATATCTCTGGAACTTTGAAATTTCGAAAGGAGAAAAAAAGCGGAGCGCGCAAAGCCTCGTTAAGCGCGCGACCAATTCCGAAAAGCCGCGATACACACATATACATGCGTAAAGCTCGCTTTTTTCCCCGGCCCTCGGCGGTGGCCCATGACCAAATAAGCGCGTTCGCGGTGCAGTACATCGAAGAGGGGGCAGGGGAGAGGGAAGGAGGCAAATCCGCGGGACACTTTTTGCCCCGCGCGATTCGGCCCAGCTGCGCTGCCATTTACGGCTCTAGGAGAACAGCCGCCGCTTTTTGCCGGGCTATCGATCGCTCGCGGTCATACCGATCGATCGTCGATTAATTCAAGTCGCTCGCTGCGCGGCAAACATTCCGAGGCACGCGCGTGTACCGTTTGCGAGTTTAAAGCGAGAGTAAGAGCGAGAGATCGACGATTGACACGAATACGTCGCGTTGAAGGGGGGCGATGGATTTTTGGATGTCGATGTGCGGAGGATCGAGCGTCATTGCATTTGGGAGATTTTTATCAATAAGCGGAGTATATCGATATGGTCCGAGGTTAAATTGAGTGAGCTTTTTGAATGACGTGTTACAGATTTTTTACGAACAATTAAGTTGTTTGCCCCAAGCCTTGATTACTGTTTGTTCTCGAGAATATACGTATATAAGTATATATAAGTGAGCGCATAAGTCGGCCTGTCTCGCGATTCTACTCGCTATACGCGGCGACACCCGTCTACATATAGATAAAATTCACTTAAACACTCAAAGCTTCGAGACTAAAGTTAAACAATTAAATCATTTTCATAAAACGGCTTCTAATCTATCGCGCGGAACACACACATCGGCCCGATAACCTTCGGAAGCAAATCGTTTGTGTGTTAATTCGACAATGAGAAATCAGCAGGTGGAAAAACTATACACACGTGTATCGGGCAAAGTGAACCAAGAGAGAGAGAGAGATTTCGTGGAACCTTGATTCTCTCGGCGTATTTGATTTCCCGTGTATGTTGTGGCGCGTTTGAAAAAAAGTTTCTCGGATATATAGAAAATCCAATGAATTTAAACATATAGGAAACGAGGGAGAAAGACGTTTCGAAGGAAAACCGAAGCACGGAGGAAGTGTAGAATGATCCAATAGAGTATATAAACAGGAATATACGTTAGAAACAGGTGTCTTCTTCGACTTAAAAACACACGTGTTCGTGGCGGTTGTAGCACTTTTCGTGCCGATAACCGGCTGAGAAAGTAATTTTCGCGCGTTATCGAAATAGTGCAAACCTTGAAACACTTAAAATCGTTCTCGTTCTGCACGCGCGCTGCGTCAATAAAACTTTCGCAATAAGTCATATTCCAATATAGTCCACTACACAGCCGTTAAATTAATAGCAGCCAGAATAAACCTTATCTCCGTAGTAAATCCGCGCAATATGGAACAAACTGGCAGTCGTTCGTTTTCTCATAGACAGCTCGCGGGGCTAATTTATATCCCTCCGCAGCAGGACCAATTGCGGGAACGTGAAATTCCAAGATTCTCACAGAGGATCGCGCTGCGCACAATGCGGGCTGCCATACGAACGAGCTCGCGGGTGATATTTAAAAAGGCCCGATATATATATATATATAAGATACCAATCGACGTTGTGTATACTCGTCCCGTGTGCAAAGTGTATTACGTATGTGACTATACGAGGAGGCGGATGTGTACGTGTATTAGGAAACGGCACCTGCATGCGTGGATCGATGCATATTCATGCCGATGATCCGTGTCGCGGAAGAGAGCACGTGGGCGAATGTAGTGTAGACGCAGGAGGATTATGCTGTGACGGTTATCGCGTTTTCAGGTGGATCAAAAAAGAATATGAGCTTTGAGTCGGTCGAGAACTGCGCATTATGCGAATCTCAAAATCACACGGTCGAGCGAGCAAATCTGAAATAATAAAGCAGACGATAATATTGTCGCAAAGATTCATTCGGCCGACTGTTTTCGAAGCTCGCGCCTTTCCCGCTGTTGATACTGCAAACTATAAAACAATAAATTTCTCGAAACAGAGCCGTTACCCGACGCGTTGTATTCCCGAGAATTTCAAAACTCAATCCCAACAACTGATCCGCCTCGAAGAAAATCGCCTCGTCTCCATCCATCACACCCTAACCGATCATCCCCTCAGGACATCGCACCCTGCGCTCTAACCAGCTGCTCGCTCTCCATATACAGTTCATCATCCGGCGAACTCTGGAGGCACATAAGACATATCCGTCCGGTGTTGAAAACGAGCTCCTCGCTTCTCTCTTATGCGCTTGTGTATTCCTTTTCCATCAGTATATATACACCAGCGCACCGAAAAAGCTCCTATACGATACATTCTCGATACATTGTCTCTTGCGGTTTTCGCGACGCGTGCAGCGCTTCCGATTGTTATAGACGCTCGCGGCCCATTGTTCCAGCTTACGCATAAGGTTTAACCTCGTTATATTCGCGAGCGCGCGGATGCGCGCCTGCCGCCTGGGTTAGCGATCTCGCTCTCTTCCTTTTTATTCTCTTCCTTCTCCTCTTATATACTATATACCTCAAGCTCAGAGGGTTTCTCGCGCACATGTGCCGCGCATTGTGATTAGGGTTGCGCGCGTGCCCCATACGTGCAGTATATATAACTCTGCAGCAGCGGTGGCACGCGTATTTTTGGTTTCTTTTCTCGAAAGCGCGCGCGCCGGCAAATGACGTATACAGAGAGATATGCCGCTGCTGTTGTCGGTTGGTTTTGTTTTCTTCCACTCGGTTTTTTGGAAGTGCATTATAGCGGGGCTTTTGTCTGCAGCGCGCCGGCAGCCGCACCGGCAGCGCCGCTATGCGAGTTGCGGCTAAGGGGGTAGTGGCCTCGTTATGGGGGCTATGCGCGTGTTGTTGGACGCCAGAGGGTATTGAGGAGGATTGTCTTTGTTTTCTTTTTTTTTCCCGCCGGAATAGACTCTACGGAGTCGCGGAGAGTCGTTTGTATAGAGATAAATAGGAGAGACAGGTGAATGGGGTGCAGTTTCGAGCTAAGCTAAGTAGGCTGGCTTTGCAGTGGAGTGTTATCATGTTTTCGGAGTGATTACCGTGTCTCTTTTAGAACAGGGCCATCGATGATTCGCAAGGGGTGCGTTTCCACCCCGTTTTAAATTATCCATAGAGAGAACAATTAATGAGCTGAAAGAGAACAAAGCCTCCCTCCAAACCGCGCGTCGAAGCAAAAAGAAGAAAAAAAATCTCTCTCGAGTTTCACTACTCTGCAATAAATTCAGCGGCGTCGGCAGCTCTCCTTCTTTGAAATTTGGGTATCCAGGCCATCGGCGCTACCGTATGACAGCCGCAGCAGTCCACCCTCTCATTCCGCGCGCGCATACGCGAAACAGGTATTATCCCGGCAGATTGCGCACACCTACGTTATGCATATACCTTTCTCTCTCAGTCTTGGAACAGGCTGCGCGTATATATGCATAAATCTACCCCGCGCGCAGTATACGCGCAGTATAAGGCGCAGCAACGAGTCCTCAGCGGCGGCGACGTTGGCACGAGCCCAGTTAGGTTGTGCTCCGCTACCCGCACCATCTGTTGCGGCGGCGGCAACGTCTTCTCTCTTTCTGTGCAGCGGCGACGGGACGACACCATATGCGCGGGCGCATCAGCAGATTGTTATACGCTCGACAACGATTTCTCGAGCCGCGTTCATTACACTCGTGGGGCGGAAGCTTTGGAGGGAAAAAGCTGCTGGACTTGGTCGGGCTTGAAATTTGCAAAATTTATATATGCTAGAATTTTGGCCGGGATTTTTCGAAATCGATCCAGCTGTGACTTTCTTTTACAAATTAGCATATAACTCAAACAAGCCGTGCGCGCGCGTTATCGCGATCGGTACCCGGAATCTTTTGTTCCCGGCGGACAATGACAGATGAAAATTATCTCGATCACATCCGAGTATAGTGCACGACTCTCTCTCTCTCTCTCTCTCTCTCTCTCTCTCTCACTCCCTCCTCGAAACTGATGCACTTCCCCCCTCTACCTGCAGCAGCAGCGCGCGATGCATCAGCCGCACGCGCCAGAGAGAGTGAGAGGCGCGCGCTCGGCACGCGCAGCTCGCTGTGCAGTGAAACAGTTGGTTTGGCACTTCGTTCCACTAAATAGATCGCTGCTGGCGTGCCTTCTCGTTCCCGTTTGTCGAAAAACCTCGGAGAGAGAGAGAGAGAGAGAGAGAACCGCTTCCTCCGCGTATATGCATACATATAAGGCTCTCGGGCCCATCTGGCGTAGCAGAGCCAGGGCCAGAAAAAGCAATTTTCTCGAGAGTGTGAGCAGGGGATGAGATGACTGCTGCGCGTTGGACTTTTTTTTCGGGAAATTTATTGGATCTGCTGTCGTAAATCTTGAGACGTTGAGAGCTTTTGTGTGTATATTTCGGGGTTTTATTGTTGCCTGGATATGCGAACGAGAGGTGAGCAGTGGGCCGAGTCGACGAGAGGATGATGAGCTAGTTTGCGGTTTGCCAAATGCCTAGGCTCGCGTCAGGGATTACTATACTTAGGAGGATGCGACACAGTATTATGTTTTTCGATTCTATTGTGCGCAGCCGATTTCTATACGAGGATAGGAGAGACACTTGAAAACTGATATTCAAATACAGATGATTCACAGTAGAAAAAAATAAACTCGACTTCCAACGACGCACGTTATGCCCCTAATAAAAAGCTTATAATGCACAGTAATTCACGTTATATACCAATCCTCGCGCAGTCGCGATCGGCATAAGAATATAAGCGCGGCGTAATTATAGAGTCTAATTTTTTGATTTTCAAAGACCGGGTCTAGTTGATTTATGGGGGATACAGAGCTGCCATCTGACGCGTCGAGAGCGAGGAAACGAAAATAATGGATCGACGCTTCGTCTTTTGTTTTTGTTTTTTTTTGACCTGCGATCACTGACGCATTAATTAATTAGGCCCTCAAATTGCCGAGGACACGTGCGTTTTTTTTAATCGTTTGCTTTGTGGAAACAGCTTGAAGGTGAAAGCTATAGAGTATTCGCGATGTGCAAATGGTGTAAAACTATAGGACGAGTCCCACTTTCGCGTATATTCAGGCCAAGCCCGAGTCGACCACAGAGTTCGCGCCGACAATAGCGACAGTTCCTTTTTTCGCCTTTTCTTTAAGTACGTCGAATGAAAGAAAAAAAATTACCGAACGTCTCAAAACTGTCCTTATTCTTCTCCCTTCACACGTCGCCGCGAGAAAATCGCGTGTCCGAGTGTCACAGTGGGTCAAGGCTTTATCCTAATTTCCGCGCTTCTCTTTTGTACCACATATATACGCCACCCTACAGAGAGAGATTTCTCACTTCCTCTTTCATTGAGCTCCGCGCGGGCCATTTATGCGTTTCATTCACGCGTACGCTTCTGCAGCTCCCCGTTTCATTCAGAGAGAGCGAGAGAGAGAGAGAGAGAGAGAGAGAGAGAGAGAGAGACGCAACAAGTTGCAGAGGCATACATCATCCTGCGAATTATATTCTCTGCGGTGCACGTCGTAAAAAGTCCTCATACGCGACGCTCCAGCCCTTGTAGAAAATTGAGGAGCTAGTGCCCAGAGTCTGCGCGGCCAGAAATTATGCGACGTATATTCTATCAGAGGGGGTACACGGGAAGCTTTTATTCGAACGACCCGTTTTCTTTCCGCATACAAGGAAAAAAGCGCGTCGTTTATTCTATATATAGCAGTATACAATTACACGATTTACTTTTTCCTTGGTCTAGTCTTATTCGACGTTATCTAAACTCCAGAATAAAGCTGCAGTGACTCATTATACATAGTGGACTCGTTAACTTGACTCCAATAATCGTATGATTGCCGACCGGCAGCAGCAGCAGCAGCACTCGCGTATAATATGTAATCGCACGGCCGCAACGCCACGTTTAACGGCCGTGTTCCGATAACTCAAACCTTCCACCACGGCAGTCTACATACAGCCATTCTCACGTGGAATCCGCAGAATATTACGTGGAACTAACAGGTTCGCAAACAGGTTCAAAAACGTACCGCGCGTCCAACTGCAACTACTATTGATTTCGCGCCGATGAGCCTTTCCGCGAGTTTTTCCGCCAAATGTATACGCAACATATTCCACGCTCTTTTATACGAGCTCTTTCTCTCTCTCTCTCTCTCTCGGTTGCTTGATGTTTAACGAGCGATTGCGTTATCGAGCTTATAGTAAAAGTCGATTATACTTTATTCTCGTATAAGAGAGAACATGACACTCGCAGACAGCCCACATATCGGACGCATGTGAACCAAGGGGTAAGAAACGTTCTCGCGCAGCAATTACCCTTGACCTTCGAAACCCTTTGCGACGACAATGATATACACAAAGGAAAAAAACATCGTCCACGCACAGCCGGCGTTATTCAATATAATATTGTATACTATCGGCCGTGAGCGTCCCTGAACTTGCGCGCGAGTTCCCGCATGTTTATATAAAGAAAGAGAATATATATATATATATATATATATATATATATTTATATATAGCGAGACGCTTCGAAAAGCGTATTGTAACGCATCCCGTCGTGCAGCATCGGCAGAACATGTATGCATATATATATATATATATATATATATAAGGAGATAGCAATTTCCAAAGAGTTGCGGCGATAAAACCTCCCCCCGCGTCATTGTCTATTCCGCGTCGAGGCAGAAACCGCAGACGCGACGTATAGCATGCAATTTCCAAGATTTGCTCCGCATTCAATTCTGACTTTTCGCGCCGACACCCAATGCTATACATACATCGCATATTGCGGTGTGTGTGCGGATATAGGGACGAGTAAGTCGAGGAAAAGAGTTTCTGCGCGGAGAGACGAGGTGGAAGGCGCGAGTGTATATGTATATATAGGAACAAAGCCGATGTATCTCGCGAGAGCCGAGAGCTGCGCGCGAGTGAAATAATAAGAAAAGCAGAGAGCGAGGTCCCATTGTCGGCGCAGCTGTTACCCAGTTTTCCGCTGCTCTGCGATGTATATACGCCTTGTATAATTGCCGCGTATTGTGTGTCCGGCGACTAGTCTCTGTGCGTTTAGTATAGGTGTATATATATACGAGATGATGGGTCGAATAAGCGCAGGTGTGACATTAGTCGCGCGCGGGTTTCACTCACATATATCACTAATCATATATCTGCTATATCGCGGTTTGTTCGAAACTCCGTTGATTGCAGAACGGAATATTTATTGAAAATATAGTTTTCACGGACGAAGAAGCGTTTAAGTACTGTACACGTATAACCGGTTTGCTACGTCAATAAGTCGAAAGTTACCCAGCGCAGTGAAAAATAATCGATTCGAGCGGCATCGTTAGAATGTATAATTATCTGGAATAGTGCAGGAGAATATATTTTTTGCCAATTTCGATCGATTTCAATCCCATCGGAAAATTATATGCCACCCAAATACCGTCACACAGCTCGAAACTATAAAGCAAAATCCTAAGGAATTCCAAAAAGTCAAATCACCCATCGCACCTAAATCAGCTCTTTTCTTTCGCTCTCTCTCGCTCTCTCTCTCTCTCTCTCTCTCTCTCTCTCTCTCTCCTTCGGTTCTAGTTCGCAATAGGCCAGCGTAGCGCGCCGGCGCACGAGTCTCGCCGTTGCGAGCGAGTAGGCGTCTCCCACACTCCGGCCAATGGGTGAGAGCCGCTCTGACGTCGCGACGCCCACCATCACGACGCTGTCTAATCGCGGCGAGGCGAGATTCGATGCTCGCTCGGATAGGAGAGATCCGTGCAAGCTCTGCGTATCTATACATATACCTATAGATCTAGGATGGAGTTCTCTCGATGTATATACCTATACGCGCTCTATGTGTCTATACTGTTGACAATGTGACGCCGCGACTGCTACGATGACGATCTCTATACTATATGCCCATATAATGAGCTTTGTTATCTGCCTCGAGCGTCGCGCTGAATTATGTGGATTTTGGCTATGACGCACGTTGGATCCGTGACGTTGGATCTTTGCGATTTTTTTTTCTTTTGCTTTTTGAGGTGTTTCACTCTGCAGGTGTGTGATGAATGAATTTTAACGAACTAGGATCCGTTTCATTCACCGAGTGTGGAATTAGTCTCATGACAGATAAAACGACGCGCAGACGGCATCCTATTTGCGAAATTTTTCCAGAAATTGTGGTAATAATGCGAATGCAGTGCGCGTCGCCGAGATCGGTAGTATATTCAATGTTGTTCGTATGCGTATATCGTTGACCGTCTTTATATCCAAGGATTTTCAAATGATTTGTAGATGTTATATTGCGCTTATTTTTAGAGAATTTTCAAAAAGAAATATTTTTTCAGACTTTTGTATTCCACAATGAAAGTAATCTTATATTTATAGAGAACATTTCAAAAGAAATACTCGATTTTCAAATAAAATTAGCAATTATAAACTGATAGTTTCGACATCCGATCGAATTTAATCTGAATAAAAATCTGTTACAATCACATTCATCATCCCGAGCATCAATTAGCCATGGTCGGCGAGATTCGTCGAAAAATTAAGTCGTGATCCACGCGTAAATCTGATAAAAAATTCCTCATGCGATTGCGAACAGATTTTTTTTTAACGTGTGAACATATAAATTTTACTGATTATAACCTTGTTTAAATATTAAACAGAGATGACAAAATTTATGATTTTCTTGCCGCCAATCAGCTCAGCACAAAGAGATTTGAATAATTCCTTTAGTTTTGCATACGTCAAACGAGCATTTCCAGGTATTATGCACAATTAAGGAAAAATCTTTTGTTTGTGGTAATCAGTGGAAAAGTAAGTGAAACAGTAGAAACAGACGATTCAGTCGGACGCGTGCAACGTGTAATGAAAAAGCTTTTAAATTTGAACAATAAGTTTTTTTCCAATACAGCTCCAACCTACGAATGCATTCATTTGTTAATAAGGTTCGCCGAGCGTCTACCGCGCCTCCGAGAGCTAAAAGAATACCCTTGGTTATACCGTATGCGTATACATGAACTGATAACCTCGCAATGTGCAGACAGCATCAAAACAGCTCCGAGTAATTTGGAAAAAATGTCACCTACATTAGCGCTTCTCCAGACAACGACAACATTCGAAGCATCAATCAAATCGAAAACAACCTGTGCTTACGCACGTTTAGCATAAAACATCTGTAGATTATCGAATCAACTCTGGTGCATATTAATCCCTTTTTCTCTAATTCGCGCACGCGGCAACGACAACACTATCGAAAACAAAGTACAATCAAACACGAGACAAAATCAAGCGCCAAAAAGTCAGACGCACGTGACCCACTACCGATCTAATCCTCTCCCTCTCTCCTCGCGCATACCGATTCCTCTTTCACGCTGCATTCAACACCCCCACCTCGAGCGCGACGCGTAGGCGGAGCATAATGCAATAGACACAGAGGCGCATCTCGCGTATAATAACACAATAGAGAGAGGGGTGCACTCGACGCTAGCCCACACAAACACATACGCGCGCGTAGGAAGTCGATGCTGACGAGCAAGAGAGAGAGAGAGAGAGAGAGAGAGAACGTGTGTAGTCGGCGGTAGAGGGGACAGAAAGAAAAGAAGAGCAGCTCTACCTGCGTGCAGGGGCCACGTGTGTATGCGTGCGTCGAAGGGGGAACGTTAGTAGCAGGTAAGCTGGCCGGGCAGCACGAGCCCACCTCACGATCAGTCGGCTTGAGGAGCCACCACCGAACGCATCGCTCTGTCTCTTGTCTGCCGATGCTCGTGACCAGCTGACAGAGAGTATAATATCTCTACCCTATTCGCGTGTACACCGCTGACATTGTGCGCTCGTATTTTGATTCTCTCTCTCTCTCTCTCTCTCTCTCTCTCTCTCTCTCTCTCTCTGTGTTTACGCTATACGTCGATTCCGCGAACTCTGGACTTTGTGAACGATCTCGTTGGGACCAGCGAGAGATAATGCTCCGATGACGGCTCGAGGAGGATTCTAAGAGAGGATACACCGGCCGTTTCGAAGAGACATGTGTGGTAAGTACGCGAGATCGGTATGGAGATCGGCGCAAGTGTGTAATCTGTTTAGCCGCGCGGATAACCGGTTTTCGGCGGTTCGTCGCGCGCAGTTGAAAACAAAATCGACATGTGCGCACGTGATCGCGATGATGGATTGAGAAAACAGTGAGTGATCGTCGGCGGAATCTTTTGGAAAGTCCGTGAATCCAGTCACGCGTACTATCAGCCAAAAGTTTCCTCGATATCTTCTGGTCCGTTTGCGTCTCGGTCCCGCCGCCGCCGATGTGTGTGTGTGGGTGTGTGTTTTCTTTTTTGCGCGCGCAAATCTCAAGGAGCTTTCAAAAGCCGGCGGTACATGTGTTTAAACAAAAGCTGCGAGCGGAAGAGTTCGAACCGATTTTTTCGAAAATCAAGCGATCGATGCACCTGCGATCGGTATTTGCGTCACCGCACTTTTATAACGGCAGATACATGCAATTATACCAGCAGTGATTCTACGAAATCGGTATACGAAGACAATCGCGAATGTGTGTATATACGCGAGTGCACTCATCACCGGAATCGTTGTCGAGTTTTTAAGGAAAATCGGAAGGACACCTTCTGTGCAAATATTGATCCGCTTAAGCGACATATGCTGCTTACGAAATTTTTGATACACCCTACACACGCTCTCGTATTCATGAATCGGGCCGCGATATGTATTCTCGAGCGCGTGTGTGTGCGTGAAAGATTCGCCGAGCAGACATCTCGGCGCTCGGGGAATCCAGACTCAGTCGTGTTTGACGAGCCGAGCGGTTAAGTCGCTCGATTTATACTTGAACTCGTTGTGTGTTTTTTTTTTGTCGAGAGAAAGAGAGACTTGTTGAGAAAACGCGCAGTAGATTAGTGAACAAGAGGAGATTTTCGAGGCGCAATCATGATTTTTGGTACGTTTCACGCGTTGAGAATTCATCGAAAAATCGGAGTAACGATACTAACGAGTACATAGTGATTTCACCGGATAAACATTGAATTAAAATTCGCTTTAACAGTGCGTCACTCAGCTGCATCGGTATTTTTTTTGTCGCGAAAATTTCAATCTGCGTCGCAAATTAGCACGAGTAAATCTGCGAAATCGCGCCGGGTGTTTACAACCGAAAAATATAGACAGTACGTATGACGCAGTCGTTCGATACGAGCAATTAAAAGCGCGAATTCATAGGAACCAAGTCTCTTATCGCCTCTGAATTTCCTTCCAGCATTCGCGATAGCGGAAAACAGATGTACACAAAGAAATTGCACCGAGTTATCGGCTTCGCGCTCGCAAGACAGATGAATAAGTAGATTGTCGATCGCATTACGTTCGGCCGATTAAGCCCAAAAGCAAATCGCTTCACACGCTCGCATCTCCGCGCTATTCTTCGAAAGATAGTTTCTTCGACTATTTTCCTGCTCGTAATCGGCTATACGGCTCTGTAATTTCAATGTCAAACAGAGCCGCGACGCTTCATTAAACATCGCATTAATCTACTCAAACACCATAGACGAGTCGCTAATCTATATATGCCTCCGAAAGAATAATACCGATTTTTCTCCGAAATCGCGATCATATCGATCAGTCAAAAAACGCAATGGAAAACTACAATCGAAAACTCTTCTCCCTTGCAGAGGCAGTGCCGCAGACGACTTGGCACATGAAAGCGGAACTGGAGAGGAGCGCGGCGGCGAACGCGATGGTCGGCGTACCGGCGGGTGCGCTCTCGCCCCCGGCGACCTTATCACCACCGAGTAGTCCCTCGGTACACCCCCACTGTCCCTGGAGTCCTGGCGCTGGAAGTGTCCTCGGCCAACACCACGACAGGATCAGCGCGTTCAGCCTAGTGAACGGCTACGCCGCGAGAGACCTGCCGACGCTACCCGCCAACAGAGGTAGGCGGAAATTTTTGATAAGATATATCGATGTGTGTTCGCGTGCGTCTTGAATGGGATTGATTATGCAAATTTATGATTTCGCGCGCAGTGAATGAATTCACTCGGCTGTTTGCTCGTGAAAGCTTTCATTTTGGGCTGTGCGAGGTGACGCAATTGCGGAAACTGCACTTTTATAAAAGTATCACGCGAGCTGCTTTCTGCGCGTGCTGCGGGAGCGGAGGTGGTGAAATTCGCGTTGGGTTGCGCGATAGCTTGACCCTTTTACGAAATCGGTGAAATTTCGATAAAATGTATACTTATCGATAGACATAAAATCGCATTTTAGAAATACTAAGTCAACGACCCACTTCGGCAGCTAACCCGTAAACTAGAAATCACAACAAAAAAACCGCTTCCTCGGACGAACTCCTCAAAGAAGAGAGCCTCGCGTGCACGCGCCTTCCGTGATTTGTCTGGGCCAGCGTAGCAGAGACCGCAGAGATTTAAAAAAAAACTCCGTTCCTCCGTGTGTTTCAGCGGCGGAGATGCGTTGCAACCTGATGTACGCGGGCGGCTACGGAAGCGTTGCGGCCGCCTGGTGGGCCCATCACGCGGTCGCCGCGGGCCTGCTGTTACCGCACTCGGCCTTCCCTCAGCAGCAGCAGCAGCAGCAGCAGCAGCAGCAGCAGCAGCAACAGCAGACGAGGCTGGATCTCGCTGGGCCAGTGGCTGGCCAGCCGATGCACGCCGCTGGACCGCCCAGCCCGGCCATGGGCTGCTCCTCGCCCACGAGGAGGTTCACGCCCGAGAAGGCCAAGTTCCGTGAGTATACAATAAACTGCCCCGATGAAGAGTTCGACGTTCGAGAAAACTGTGTAAAACCAGCCTCGCGTCTAATCTCTCTGCCAACAGAGGAGGAAGTGCCCCTGAACCTGAGCACGAAGCCCAGCGACCTGTCCTCCCGGGTGAGCGTGAGCAGCAACAGCAGCAGCCAGAGCAGCAGTAGCTTCGGCGCGGCTCTGCTCAATTCCGGCCGCAAGAGCGAGATCTGGTCCCCGGGTTCCGTCTGCGAACGCGAGGCTCGAGAGACCACGACGACGAGGACTTTGGGCGGCAAACGCAACCGCTCGTCGTCCTCCAGCCACAGCTCGCCGACGAGGACCGGCCACGAGAGCCCCGTCGTCGTCAGGCAGAAACACCATCACTCGCCGCTCACCCCGCCGTCCACCGAGCGCACTTTCCAGGTAAATGTTTGCCTAAGCAATTTTGCTAATTCTATTGCGAAAGCGAGCGTTTCGGAGGCGGAAATAGACGAAAAACGCTGCTGCACAAAATCGATGACGGAACGAGCGCGGACGTCCCCAAGGGTGCAGTCTGCGCATATGCCTAGATCCTCGCGGATAAAAGAGCTGCGACGAAAGCGCGCCGAGCTTTCGAGGAAACGAGCTTATCTGATTCCCGGAAATCTCGCGGCTAAGTTTCGAAAGCCTCGAATTCACAAGCTCGTCCTATATTTATAGAATCAAGTACACGCAGAGCGTACAACGCGCATAGTTCAGCGCAAATCCTAGCGTTAAAATCCCACAGGGCGCCCCGCGGGGCGCAAGTGCCGGCGCATAAAAATCGAGCGTGCAAATTGTCGCCGTACACACAGTCTGCCGGGGGAAAATCGAAGATTTTTACGAGCGCTCGTAAAAGGCGAGAGAGCGCAAATGACACCTGTCCCCTCACTCGCGGATCAGGAAACTTTTACTTTGTCGGGCGCGATAATATAACGGAACAGCTCCTATGCTCAGCTTTGCGTTCTATGAATATACACACAGGCGTCGCATCGCGAAATGCCGATTCGACGTTCCCACACATCCTAGAGGCTACTTCGCAGTCGAGTCAGACATCACACAGACTCGCAGCTGGCCAAGCTCCCTTCGGTCTTATACATTACAATACGACGTCGTCGTAGTCGTCGCGTCGTCGAGTATTATGCAGGTACCTTTTCTCCTCGCGTCTCATTGTCGGCGTCTGGCGCCGCGGTAGACAATAACGTATAGCGTAAGAGAGAGAGAGAGAGAGAGAGGCAGCTTCGCGCGTTATACTTTTCCTCCGCGCGCAGCCCTCGGCTTATACGCTTCCATTGGTTCTTAGAAGGTAATAATAGTTTAATATAGCCGGACTACCGCCGCGGAATAGTAATTGCGTGTTTACCGTTTTCTTCTTCTTCTTCGCTCTTGTTTTCTTTTTTTTGTATTACAATGCATTTTTCGTATAAACGTGTAGGGGGGAAGGGAGTGTGTGTGTGCGCTAGGTGCCAAGTTACGAGTATAAAGAGAGGACGATTCATGAGAACGTTTTTTCTTTCGGATTGTTTCAGTGCAAACAGTGCGGCAAGGCGTTCAAGCGATCGAGCACGCTGAGCACCCATTTGCTGATTCACTCGGACACGCGACCCTACCCCTGCCAGTACTGCGGCAAGAGGTTCCACCAGAAGTCCGATATGAAGAAGCACACCTACATCCATACCGGTAAGTCTCCTCGTCGTGTAATATATTCTTTTTTCGCGTATTTGAGTCTAGTACTAGAGACAGGATCGAAAAGCATGAATATTCGATGGGGCTGTACGATTTGCGCGGTGTTTTCGCTATACGCACGTCTGATCGCGCGCGAGGAGAGTCTAAACGGGAGGATCTATTATTCACGGGGCGATATGTCAACGAGGCTGTGTTATACGAGGATGACTTTGACGAGCGATTTAATTTCATTATATCGCGAAAGGTGTCTAAAAATCAAGATAGGACTGTGAGTATAGGGAGTTTCTTCTCCTCCCGCCTCGGCTGTACGTACAGCCAGTGCAGCGATGCAGAGGATCAGATAAAAACTCATTTGTCGGAGCTGCGCTTTTTCATGCTTTACGACTGCGTCGTTACAGCCGACGCCTGCGCTCTGGCTCGTGTTTTATATATATATATATATAGTTCCAAGATTTATGTCGGAATCGCGACTGCCGTGAAATTTACTTCCTATGTGTCGGCGATCGACGCTTTCTCGATTATTGTATTATTATCTAATTTAGTGTGATTCCACAATCGTTCAAAGAATCTTTTTATAGCGCCGAATACTTTGCAATTCAAATAGTTCATCATTGCCTTTTCCACCCTCCTCACACACACACACACATACGCGGATTGAATTTAAACAGCAACATTACACGCCTACACGCATATGTATAATAATATCTAATCGCGTTGTACATACACTGCAGACGCGTTTCAGCTCAGAAATTACGAGAAACATCCGCGACTCACAACTCTCGAGTATACGTATTACGAAACAATGTATATGCAGTAAAGAAACGCGCACGTCTATCATTAACTCTTGCTAATACACTCCCCGTATACAAACGCACACCTGCGGTATTTTCTCTACTATTTATACACACATATCCGTGCATAAAGCAAACAAAAATTTCTCGATATTGCTACAACAAAACGAGCAATTTCTCCTCGGTAATAACACATGGACGAGAAGACAAACGAAAAAGTTGGCCGACTGAAAACGCGCGCGCCGCGGAAAAAAGTCCGCAACACAAAGAGATAATTTTTATACCCTTAATTCCCGCCGCATATATACAAAGTTTCGCGACGCGACGAAGGGGTAAGCTCCGATATACATCGCATCGAAAGCCGTATTATAGATAGTGTGTCTCAGCCGGAGTATCTCGCAATTGCCCGTTACACACGTCAAAGAATGACAAACGCTTCTGCTCTAAACGCTTTCTCTCTCTCTCTCTCTTCGAGCGCGGAAAATTGCTATCGAGAGGCATATTTATAAGCGAGCGATAGTAGTAGCGTAAAATTATTGCTCGCGCGTATGCAGCCTCGCTGTACTTATAGCCAATCATAATATAATGTTGAAAATAAGGAGAACTGCACCCCCAGCGCAGAGTGTATACGCCGCCGATCGAGTGTGTAGCAATACCGACGTGAAAACGGACTTGGAAAACTCACACGACGCAAAAAAAGAAAAAAGAAAAACGAAACCGAATGACCGACGGTTCAAATATTGGAGAATCCCAGCCGCGTATCGTGAGAAACGATTGCGCGCGTCGGCTCTTTTTTACGGCATAAGCGGCGCTCGGTATATATAGGCAGCAGGAAGGATGGGAAAGGGGACAGCTTAGGCCGCATTAAGGGGACTTCCGGCTGGCCACGTGCGCCGCGCTCGCGTGCGAGCTCTCGCAGCGCGCTAATTAAATTCGAAAAAAGGGGCACACGCCGACTACTTTATATACTACTGCGGCGTTGGTGTATGTTCGCCACCCCGCGCGGATTCGAAAAAAAAGCGACGTATATGTTCTAGAATTTTATCGACAACCAGTTTTTTCTTTTAAGAAAAATTTGTTAAACGACTATGTGTGCGCAAGGCTGACTTTAAACGTCGGCGCGTGCGAAGGGCATCGTTTCGACCTGCCGAAGCGCATTAATCGCGCGACGACTTATTTTCTTCGGCTACATTATATACACCTGCTTAAAGTTGGATAGCGTAATTAGTTCGCGTGTGTGTGCATATCGAAAATGAGATTTCGTTATATCGGGGGATCAATTAGCTCGCATGAGCGAATCGCTTAAACTCGATCACTCCCGCGAGCTAATCAAATCCACATCAGTGCGCGACGCGCGAGCGGAAAGTTTTAATCGCGCGGGAATTTTCAAAAGTGTATACTTAGAAAATATATAAGCGATTCGGGTTAATAGGATCATCGCGACTTCGATATGTATACCCGATTAATGAAAAGGGACACGCGTTCGCTATGTTGTAATTTATAATATGTGCGATATAAGTTTTCCGATACACACTCGACGTTGTATACGTACACCCGCATCTTGTGCAGAGAGATAAATTAGAATAAAGCAAAGTGCGCATATAGGCGCAATTGAAATCGGTTTGAAACTTCGTGATTTCGCTCGCGACGCCTCTAATAACGATTTATTTCATCCTGAAACGACGTCTCACGCAATAAACAAGTGGGTTATACGCGTCGCGCTAAGATTAAAGCGACGATATCAATTGCGAACTCGCTCTTTTTACTCGCGCGAAAAAAAACGATCAGAATACAAGACGGACGCGTATAAAGGTCGGCGTTCCTCTGCTCCCCCCGTGTATGTATACTCTAAATAATCAATCCCGTGCATTGGAATTAGCCGTCGCTCGCAGGCACGTATACACACACACACACACACACACACACACACGTAGTCTCGCGGGCTATAAGTTTATGCATAATCGAAAATTGATTTTCTTTACCCTTTTTTGCGCTCATCGGCGGCTCAACTTTATCTTCCGCGAACGAAGAAAAGACCCTTATTCTTATCTGCAAATTGCGGGTTTCGCGTCGAGGCGTATAAGAGAACGTATGTACACTATATGCGCAGAGCGCATCAAGATTTAACGAATCTCCTCTCGGTGCTGATAATCTTGGCAAAGGAAATATCGGAAATGATTGATGAGCCCCGGCCCGGTATGTAAAAGTGCCGGTTATAGAACGATTTGTATGGTTAGAGCGTGTGTATAGCGTGTAATATTGTGGAAAATATATTTCCTATCGTATCATATGTACACAGACGAGAGAGAGAGAGAGGGAGAGAAAAAAACTCGCTTAATTGAAGAGCTTTCCTCTCTGAAAACAAGTCACGGGTGATGCAGGCTCTAGAGCGGGAAACCGGTGACGGCGGCGCCTGGATAAATATTTATCGAGTCGACTCATCCCCGCAAGCGCGCGCGGGGCATAAGAAACAAGAGAGCTGTGCAGTGTCGCTCCTCTCAACTCTCGCGCAAATGAGGTGCGAGAGATGGATCGATACCCCGCTGTGCACCTGCTGCAGAGAGAGAGAGAGAGAGAGAGAGAGAGAGAGCTAGAGTGGCTTTTCCGCAGCTGCGCTGATTTTTCCCGCCCTTTTTTTGAATTTCTAATTTTCCCCGCTGATTCACATCTCGAGAGTTTAAAAACGCTAGAAACTCGAGCGCATACCGCGAGTGCATCACAAGGTAAACAGACCGCTGGAGTTCTTTGTACGAAGAACAATAATTGATTAACTGCGCGCGCGCGCGCTGACCTACGGCAGGCGTTATGCAAAGCGCGGCGGGTGACGATAAATTTGTGCAGCTGGTCGGGTTTGGCCATCATCAGCCTTGAGTCACTCTCGCCGACCGATGCAGTTTCGAGGAATCGCGCGCGTGCGTGTATTCTCATCGTTTTTCGTCGTGTATTAATGATACACCGTCGACATCTCGGTGTACGTCTATCTACGCCTAGTTTTCGGAGTAAACACAACGTACACACACACGCGGAATAACGTAGGCGGAGCGCGAAATGTCATGGTATTACGGGAGAGAAAATTACACATCGTCGTCGTCCACCGGCTTGATCCCGAAATCGACAAACAAGGAAGTCGCGCATTAGATAAGACTATTTGTCCGGTACTGAACAGGGGTTGCCCTCTGTGTGTACACACGCGCTTATCCACTTGACAGCCCTTGATTGCCCTTGAACGCGTTTTATTTTTTCGTCACAACACAACACCGACACGTGTCAAGATTAGCATATTATATAAAGCCTATAAAGCCACCTAATCTAACCCCGAATCGTTTCCCTTTCTGATTACAGGTGAGAAGCCGCACAAGTGCGTGGTCTGCGGCAAGGCCTTCTCCCAGAGCAGCAACCTGATAACGCACATGCGCAAGCACACCGGCTACAAGCCCTTCCAGTGCGGCCTCTGCGACAAGGCGTTCCAGCGTAAGGTCGACCTGCGCCGACACCGAGAAGGTCAGCATCCGACGGCTCCAGCTCTGGACTATCGTTCCCTCAAAGTGCCGGCCGACTGCAGCGCGAGCTCGACTCAGCCTTATCACAGTCCCGTCAGTTCTGCCGGTAACAGCTGAGAGGACGATCGCTAAGGTCTGGTACATTATACACGGCCACGGCTCGAATACTTACATACCGATTTTTTCTTTCTCGAATCAATATCACGCATCTATACGCGAGCGCTGAAGGAGAAGCGAGAAAGCGCAGCTGAATGAGAGAGAGAGAGAGAGAGAGGCTTTTCTCGGAAGGCGTTTCTCGAGCCTCGTGCGGCTTTTCCGTATGGCCTCTTCCCTCGCGGCGCCGGTGCCCCTAGCACCTGTTGAGGAGATACCGATCTTTCCCCCCCACTGCGGGCGCGCGCGCGCGCTGCACACGCCGGCTCTACTCCACCCCGCTATGTTGCACAACCGATTGTTTCTATTTTCGTTTTTCCTTTTGCCTTTCCAATGCGGAACTGTAACTATCCGGCCTTAAAGTGCCTTATCGAGTGCTAGTAGAGTCGCGTGAACATTCGATGTCTGCAATATTGATGGATATGTTAATGTATACGAGCGTACTATTACTATATTATTATGTGTAGACGTCGGAGTTGTTGCGTGTATAAATTTTCTCAAATTTCAACGACGCGAGCGAGACGTTGTAATTTTACCAATGAGCTGCACGATGAAGAGCGAATCCCCATCGTTATATCGCGTGGTCACCATTATACATATATTTTTTTAGCAAAATTATATATATACATAACCGAGAAGAAGTGCTCTTACGGACTTGATATGTATATGTGTACACACGCGTGTTCCCTTAGAATGACACATTGGCATTCCACCGATTTGTATAATCTCTATCGTGTGTATATATATATATATATATAGCAATACACACGACGATCTTGGATCGATGTAAATATAGACATTGGATTGAATGCGTACCTTAGCATATTTTTAGTTTTTAACTCGTATATATAATATGTACACGTGTCATATAGTCCATCGAAGCCAAAGCCGTCCGTGATTTCGAAGGATAGTGTGCGTTTGACGAAATGTATAGGCAATTTGTAATTATTCGAATTCACTTTTATATCTGCGTTTGAACGAGTCTCTGCTTCGCGAATAAAAAGTCGGAAATTAAAGTTTAATTAAATAAATATATATATATATATATATATATATATATATTTTGTTTGAATAGCATAAATTCGAATTCGATACGTACTATAGAGAAGAAAGCAGGGAGTCGTCGAATCGAACGCACGCAAAGATCTATTATCATATAACTGTATTGTGCACTAATTCGGGGAAAAATAAAACGAAAAAAAAAGTTTTTCCGCTACAACGATTGTCGGACAAAAGTTTCATAACGGCTAGAGGACCAAAGATTATAGCTTAAGAAGTACCAGAGAAGGCTCGATACATCGTTCCCGCACTTCTCCCAGTCTTCGCTCTAATTTATTTTTAATTCTTAACAATTCTGTCTGTTTGATTGGAAGATATATAACCGAATCCAAAAAAGAGACGAGAGAGAGAGAGAGAGAGAGAGAGAGAGAGAGAGGAACGGCGACGCTTCGAGTCATGTAGCATGTATACCGACGACGACTGTACCATGTATATTATTTATGTTCATATCCGAATTGAACGAATGTACTTATTCAAAACAGCCCAGTATGCGTAGTTTTAGCGGTTAATTTGTGTGGACAAGTACGATAACTTACGTAATTCGACGTAGTCAGATGGTAAGGCTTGCGGTACTTATATATACGTTGTAGTGTGTAAAAGTCGACGAATCGACGAACGAAGAGCGCAGAGCGCAGAGACGAGCCAAAAAATCGACTAAGCATATATTGGTAGCTGACGAGTATGATATAATTTAACGATTGTAATCGAAGGCTTATCAATTAATATTACTACACAGTGATGATGCGACTTATTCTTTCTTCGTGCGAGTACGATGTTAGGCATTAGAAATTGTAATTTTTTCATGACGAGAGATCAAGCAGTATAATATATTATTATTATTATTATTGTATAGAGGATAAGGCCCAACTGCGAGAGTTTACTACTGTGTAACTTTTATTACGTCCACTGTGTTTTAGCCTGTATAACATTGTATATCTTAAGTTATTCAAGTATAGTCTATAAGGATAAGAAGAAAAATTGTGTCGTTATAGTCGCGAGAGAGTGTATGAGTGAGCGAGCGCGGCGAAGAACCAGCTCTTCTCGTTCTTCGTCCTGTCCATAGAACGTAGTTGAATATACGTACATAAAGAGAGATTTATGCGAAGCGCGTGTCTGTGTGTGTGTGTGCGTTGATGCGAAGAAGATGAAAAAAACAAAGTTTTGTGTTGACCGATGAAGAACCAAAAATTATATTTTATCGCTATAAAAGTATGAATAAATTGTTTTTCTTATATAACATCTGTCTATATATATTTCCTTACACATGCAAACGGCGATAAACTACACCAAAAAAAAAAAAAAAATCAGACGACAGCGCTGACAGCGAATTTCATTCGACACTCCATACAACACTCCCCGAACTTTCTCAATTAAAGCCACGCGATAAAACCTCTCTTACTCTTCGACGAACAAATTAATTTATCCTGACGCCTCGGCGTCAGGTGCGCGCATGCACTGCGAGAGATTGAAAACGAAAAGACGGAGCGAGATGTATCGGGTTCGCGCGCGAGTGCATATACACTGTATGTAACGGAGCGCGCGCGTGTGCATAGTAATTGGCCAATTTGCAATTCCCAATCGATCCGCGGCGAGATAAGGCGGGCGGGGCAGATCGACCCGAATTCGGGCTTGGAATTGGATGATTTTTATGCCCTCTCTCTCTCTCGAGAGAGAGAGAGAGGGAAAGAGAGTAAGAGGCTACGTACGCGCGAGATCGGATTAACGATAATTTTCGGCGGCTGGGCTGAGCGAGAGAGAGAGAGAGAGAGAGAGAGAGAGAGAGAGAAGAGTCTATTATACGCGCAATACGCGTATTATAAATTTTGAGGAGGTTATATTATTGCGCGACGATAAACGTAAAGCGAGATTTAATTACGAGAGCCGCAGGAATTTTTTTTATGCAAATATGACCATCAGCGACGATAAAATTCAAAGTAACGATCTGGAAAGAGTGTTACTTTGCAGCGCGATATAAACGAACTCCTTCACTCGGACGCATTATCGGGTGTGTATACGTATGCATAATTGCGTTTCGGAGATAGTAATGACTCTTTTCTCGATAGTGCAGCGCTTATACAGGGAGTACGACGAGAGAGAGAGAGAGAGAGAGAGAGAGAGAGAGAGAGAGATTGTTAAATTGCGAGCGTGTTATATTTCATTAATTAACGCACATCACCTGCTTTATATTAATTGCATATGCTTTATTGAGAAACAAGCTGCTTTCCAATACGTGCACCTTCTCGCGATGCTGCATCGTTTAAAGTCGCATTTGTGTCGCGCAAGCTACAGCTTGGAAATTATCGGCGTCGTTTTCTTTTCGTTGCTCGTCGCTTAATTTTACGTAAAAGTTCGGGTAGTTTTTCGCGGTGTATAGTATTCGAGGGAAAAATTTCAATTAAAGCGTAATGAGAAGAAATACGTGCCGGTGTTAATTATAATGTATACGGGTTTAAAAATGAGAGATTATATTTTGACGCGAGCTTTTAATATATGCATTGTTGAAAAAAAGTTATGGAACGATCTCGAGTACACAAATCGCGCATAAATCACACAAAGCACGAAACTGCATACCTATACATCCAAAAACAAGCATTTAAGACTCCCAAATCAGTACAAGTATACACTACCCACAACTCAAGAGCGAATCGGGACAAACTCGCGTGAAATAATCGTCTCCGAGAATCAGCGCCGCTCAGAGAGAGGGAAAAAATTCGCCGCAAAAAGAATCTCAACGCGGCAACTCTCGAGTCGCGTCTATATACACAACGAGGCCGAGCTCAACAACCCGGAAGACTCTTGACGTCCTGGATCAAGATCACCCTTTAATATCGACAGCTTCCGAACCGGTTATTCCGCAACTCTCTCGCGCGCGTGTGGCAGCTTCTTCTCGCTGTAGCAAGACGCATCGGAGATTTTGATTCCTCAGCCTGCAGTGTGTGTATATACATAGCACACATAACGCGTACACACGACGATGATAATGATGATGGACCGAGTGTATATGAGAGAGGGATTTAATAAGGCCGCTGATGATGATTACGTGCGAATTTTCGGCGCGCGCACGTCGGGCCGTTTTTTAGTCGTATATATATATTATAAGAGCTATGTACAGTTTGATTAAATGACGAAATCGGCTGTGTTTTTACCGAGCGACGATTTAATTTTTCGACGGTGCGGATAATAACCAGTGCTTACACTTAGAGAAAAGAAACATTGCAGCCAACATATATGTTAACTGTTAACATTATAGGCATGTTCGATTTGAGCCAATAATACGTATGTTAATAGCTAACGTAGCTATGTTACATGTCAAATAGCTGTATGTTAATAGTTAACATATGGCTGCCCTTTACGATTTTTCATAGACTTTATGAATTAATCAGACAATAATTATTAGAAAACACACTTTTATGAATTTTATTAATGCTGAGTAACTTTACAGTGATATAAAGTCAAAATTCAAAATTTTGTCTTTCATCGGCCTTTTGGGTCTAAACACCAGATCTGATAGTTCTAGAGTGAGTGTGATAGTGTGTTAAACATCATATCGTAATCATTCATTTTTCAGATTTGAATTTTTCCAATAACTTTTGAACTAATAGTGATAAACTAGTTGACATATACCTTTTTTTGGACATGCCAGAGGCTGCTGAATCAGTTGGAATGACACTTATTATTTTATCTCTAGAACTATCAGATCTGGTATTTAGACCCAAAAGGCCGACGAAAGACAACATTTTGAATTTTGACATTATATATATATATATATATCATTCCAAAGGCACTTTGCATGCTTCCTTAGGTATACTCAGTTACTTTTGTTCTATTATTAATGATTTATTGATTATTCATGATAAATAAACTCTCAAGAATATTTTTTGTATGAAAGAGGATGACGGATTTTGAGGTTAGGCGATACGAGAGAAACGCCATCTACACGCAACACTACGCACGATAGCCATGAAATTCATATGTTAACTATTAACATACAGATATTTCCCGCAATATTTTGTATGTATACTATAGAAATCTATAGTATACATACAAACTGTTTTTGTTTCGTATAGAATATTTGTAAGATGTACACGATTATATTAGCAATCATTGCTCCTAACGTGTGTACATGTTTACGGCAATATCTTTCTCTCAGTGTATAAGCGCATATCCTCTATTATATGTGAAATCGTAGCAATAAACTCTCAATCTGGCGACACCTTCGAAAACCATACTCCTACAATAATTAACGCGCGCGATTTCTCCTCGTAACAAGCCGTTAATTAGCTTCTAGATAAAAGTACAGCAATCGCATAAACAGCTCGCTCTCGAACAATTTGCCCCCTGCAAGGAACACCTGTGAGCGCGCGGAATTGCTCATTCAAATCGCGCGCTCGCTGCCATTCACACGCGACCGCGCGAGTTTCTATAACTCTCCAGCGGGGCAAAATTGGCTCTCTCTCTCTCTCTCTCTCTCTCTCTCTCTCTCTCTCTCGAGAAGCCAAGCCGATCGCCACCGTTAAGACTCGTAAATCTGCAGGACTACAATGCGTCTCTGACAAACGGCTCACGCTCCGCGAGCTTTACGACTCCTTCGCTATATTATAGGGCCGAATTACCCGACTCGAGAGCGGAAAGAGAGAGAACAATTTTTTCCCTTCTTTTCTCCGCAAGTGTAGTGCGGGTAATACGGGTTTGGCGCTCGCGCTGATAATTAACGCTCGTAAAACCAGAGACGTGGAAACCAGAGCGGCTATGGCTACTGCATCGATGAGCCTTTTCTCGCGAGGCTGCTGCTGCTGCTTTACGTAGAAAATATTATGCTCTACGCCTTATTACGGGGAAGGTGAATAAGTAGCATTATCTCGCTTGCTTCGATACTCGAAAGTGATTCGGCTTTTTTTTAACAATCTAGTATGGAATTCTCCGATGGAAATAGTTGTAGGCTCGGTAATTCAAAGAGGCCAAGCATGTGTTGTACTGAATTAAAATCCCGAAATTTCAAGCCCTCGATCGATCGACCGAGTGTATATACTATTATACGAATAGGCATTGATTCCTCCGCGACCTTTCGGCCGCGCTCGAAAGAAAATTTTCATTAACTCTTACGCCGATAATCAAGCCGGCTCACGTGTGCCCTTTTCTCGTTGAATAATAAATAACGAGAGTTCGCGTCCTAATGGTACATACCGTACGTACGAAAGTTTGTCTAACCTTGTTTCTTATATTCGGATTAGTATATGTCGTGTTTTGATACGTAAGGAACTTTGCGCGCATTTAAAATTAGACGCGCCATAAGGAGGTTAATGCGATGTACGTAAGCTCTCGCGAATCCATTTCGCTGAGTGATTTTCTTTCGATCAGACTCGTATACTTACTGCATGTTTATAAAAAATAAAACAGATCATTGCGCGTTTACCTCGTTATATCCATCGACACAAAGTTTCAAGGAGAAATGTTTCCATAATCAAAGAGAATAGCCAACGACGTAATTATAGAAATAATGAAACAATAGCCCAATCGCGGTCGTGGCAGTTTCATTGAAGAATCATATGCGCGGTACACTCTACTACTGCGCGGACACGCGATGAATTGATAACGAGACTTTTGATCGAGTGGGAAATTTATGCGCGAGGCTTGTACCCTCGCCGCGAAGAAATTACGAAGCCAAAGTTATAAATATTGCCTCTTTAGCGCATGAGCGATGTATATACGTCCGCGCGAGTCTCAACACCCGCGCGCGGCTGTAATTTTCTATGATCGAGCCCTCGTTACTGCATATATTATGCGTACGCGCGGCCTGATGTATTAACGATGAAAGTTCCCGGCTTTCTCCTTGATATGCATATACATGTACATGTACTTTGTCATTAAAAGTCCGCGCAGTAGTATAGTAGCTGGCTGCTTATTGTTTAAAATTTTCAGAAACAGAGTCTTCAATCGCTGATATAATGCGATGTATCGTGCGGCTACGGCGTTTCTTTTTAAAGCGGTGAGAGCTTGCAGGGTTGTTATACGGTGTGGGGATGTGGCTGTGGGTGATGTTATTATACTTTGTATTCTGCAGTTGTACATTTTTAACGACGAGGCGGAAAGAGATGTTCGTTGGGGTTGGATTTTAAATGTACTTCGAACGCGTTTGGCTTTTTATTGTTGAAAACCCATAAAAGATCTTAGAATCATACGACGCGTCAAGAGTCGACAAATCTTCCCACACGAAGAAGAAGCAGAAGCGACAGAAAAAAGTCTCTCGCGCAGACGCATTGGAAATTAAAAGAGCGTAATACAGCGCCGAGGATTGTAATCAAAGCTAATTTCGAGGAGCTCGAGAGAGACACGCGACACAGGGGCCTATGTATATAGGCGAGAGAAAAAGAGAGAGCTACACAATGAAAAAAGCGGAGAGACACTCGCGATGCGGTCGCGCCAGAGCTTTCCGCGTTTAAATTAATAATGCGCGTGTGTGTGTGTGATAAACTGCGGCGATAATAAACGCCGCAGCCGCAGCAGCGGTGAGATGGAGCGAATCGCCCCTTGGATTATCGTCGCTTTGTACGTACCCACTGCTTTACGGAAAACCCGCAAAGTTGTTCGGATTGCTACCCTCCGCTGCGTGTATCGTTGGGGAGGTCGTGTATGTTCGATGCGTTTTCAATTTTTTATTTTTTTCATACGTGCACGCCGTACTTTTGTCAAAAATTTCAGCGGTTTCGAGAGTCCGAATTTTTAAGTTTCTTATTATACTCGCGACTCCAATTATTTCGCAAAGTTCGCGAGGTAGACTGTATCAAACAATGTTCCGTATAAAAATCTCTCGAGTATATTAAAAAGAAACTTTTTCCGCGTAAATCGTCGCAGGAAACGATGCGACATTATACACACGACTATGTAAAAATCTCATGAATCGTGAATGACCCTATTGCTCGCGTTGTGCGGAGGTAAAGTTCCAGAAAGTTGATCCGTGTACAAGCTACCCTAACAAGGACATTTAACTACAGCCTCGCGTATATACCTATAGTTTCGTAGACACATGTAGAGCAAAATACATCGCTTAATAATAACCACCCAGCTGTAGTCCTCGTCCGAACGGTGTACAATATACACACAGCTCGATCCGCGACTGGTATTATTATAAACAAAAACTCAACCGATCGCATCCCAAATTAACAAAAACAAAGCGCCGACGTTTGCAAAAAAGCCAGCGTAGCTCTAAAAAAAAGACACACCTACACATGCGTGTAACACTGACCACACTCAGCATGTGCGCGGATAAATACAATAGCCGTATTATAGCCGACGAAGAAAAAAAGGTGCGCGCGGCAAAAGAGGGGCTCGAACGCTGAAATATGAATGAGCCGCAACGACGTCGACGTCGACGACGACAGCCCGGCGAGAGAAAATCGAGGGGCGTTATTCGAAAAAGCGAAAACCAGCCGACTAGTCTGCTGCTGCTGCTGCTTCGATTTATCGACATTTCCATTTCTTAAAGCAGTAGCTGAAATTCCCCCGGCCGTCGGCGCGGAGGTTCTCTCTCTCTCTCTCTCTCTCTCTCTCTCTCTCGGGTTGGAATCGGTTTTACGCTGTACATCGGCTTCAATAATTGACGGGCAATTTAATCATATTTTTCAATAAAATTGAGTCGGCGCGGCGAGTGTACCGGGTAATGCTAGGCATTATTTTGATTGAATAAATAGATGACGTTATGTCGTACATATAGGTATATAATATTCGATAAAGCGTGTATTATATATACACAGCTTGGAATCGAAAACGAGACGAGATCCGAGATACTCCCAGACAATAATCCACGGGAGACTACGCTCTATACTGTTTGCCCGCGATGAAATCAATCGAAAACGCGAATACACATAATGTGTACGTTTATATAATTATAATACAAAAGATCAGACGAGTGGGTAATCAACTATGACATTGTATACGCGCGACTAGCCTAAGGGCCTCATTGATGCGATCGCGCGTCTTACGGTATACATACAGCGTTTCACGGATAATTTTTCTCGGCGTAATTCGCATGATTACCTGTCCAGAAGCAGAGAAAGACACTCGCGGCGTAAAACGTCTCTCGCACACAAAGGAAGAGACGTCAGAGCAAAAATAAATTTCTCACGCGTCGCCGAGCGCGCGAGTATGAGCGCGAGTGAAAAAAATGAGCCGAAATTTTGAAACGCGCCCACGAGCGACGCGCGCCCGACAAAAATAGTCGACACGTGCTCATTAAGTTCTCGGATATGCCGGACACGGGGAGAAGAGATTGCGTTATTTCGTGCGCCGCGGGATGATTTCGAGGTGTATATGTGTACCAGTGACACATGCGCGGAGCGAGTGCAAAGTGGAGGGTGACGTATGTACTTTGATAATTTTGGCCTGATGAATTTGTCGGGCGAGCTTTGCGATTCTGCATACTTTATTGATACTTTTGAAAGTCGTGTAATTCGTCGTATATAATTGACGAAAGTGAAGACGTATTCGAATTCCCTGCAGCTGCAATGAGGTGTATTCGAACGTGTATGCGCGATTATATTCGATGAATTTTCCGATCTTGATAGGACGCAGCCACAAACCTCAGAAATTTTTCATATTCACTCAAGGAAATTACGCACATAATAATGACGTAATCCATCGAAAATTGACAAAAATTGCATTGTCATCCCCGATTATATATCTGAAAATTCGAGCCTAAATTTATCCCCAAACTGTCCCTTCTCTCCTTCTACACTCACATACCCGTTGACGAGAAACCAGCAGCAGCCGCTGTATAGCTGGATCATCAGGCTATATCGAGGGACACGCGACTCGCCCATCCGAGCTCGCGCGCATAAATTAACCAGCTCCAATCCGTGGCGCGTGCGAAAATCCGGCCGAGCGCATTAAATATGTATACAGTCGATAGGGAGATAAAGAGGAGCACCTGTAGACGCGCGTATAGGTATATACATTCTCGCCGGGGTGAACGAGCGCGACGCCGCCGAGCTCTCGGTATTAACGAGAGAAACAGAGAGGGAGAGAGGAAGGAAGAGGAGACGACTATATACTCATTTGTATATAGCCGCTGCTGCTTTTTCGAGGGCCGCGCTGCGATGTCCCTTTCGACGACACTTTCGAGCCGCCCTTTTTTCGTGCTTGTGTGCGAGTAGTTTCTTATTTCTGAAGTGGTTTGCGGTGATTTCCACTTGTTTTCGGACATCGGTTGGCTGTGAGGCACAAGTTCTGCTTGTTATTGCGTTATGCGGAATCGATTTAAAGTCTGAATACGATTATTACGGTATCTCGTAATCTGCGAAACGATTGTTGAATAAATAAGGGAATGCATGACGAATAAAACGTCGTTTCAAAAAGCGCTATATTCATCGCGAAACACTGTACTAAGGTCTTTAGCGACCGTATTATTTATACATTATTCAGGGAACGACATTATATATCATATTTCCATATACATGCTACTACATAGAATGAATACAAAATACGCGTCTCTCAACAAATTACACGCGTCGGTTTTGCGCTATATAAACCGCGTGTGTCCACAGAGTATTTTGCAATGTATAAGGAGCATCTGTTCGCCGAGGGTAATTTATGAGCTCGTTATTCATTAACGCTCTCCCTCTCTCTCTCTCTCTCGCGAAATGCAAAATTTACAGGTCTTATCTGTATCATATGTATATATATATATATATATATATATACATATATATAAACGGGGCAGAGAGGGAAGAGAGCGATGCGACATCTTCATGTATATATATATTTTTATTTTTTATCGGGTGTGCTTTGACTTATGTACGCGAAGATGCTTCTGCACCTGCTCCCTGTGTGCATGTGTTTTTTCGGGACACGTGAAGTTTTCGAAGCTACGCCGAGGGACAGCTCTGGCATTTTTAATTATTGAATATTTAGAATCTCGAAAGCCGGTGCTTTGCGGCTCTCGAGAAATTATCCGCTTGTAGCTCATCTTGCCTGATGTATAACGAGCCTCCCTGTTATTAAGTACACTCGATGTATCAGAAAAATCGTTTTTGTAAAAAGCGAGAACTGCACTTCTTTCTAAAGCTGAAAGCCAGCACTTCTGAGGTGCAATTAAATTGAAACGCTTCGTACATATAACTCTACCTGAAGATCAAACATTCGAAAAAATTCAAAGAACTATAGTTTTACGGGCGTCGAGAGCCGATTTCGAAGAAAGGGCTGATTTGAATATTTAGAATGTGCGAAATTAAAAAAAAGCAAGTTTCAAAAACAGTTTCGACAGCTTGTCCTGCACTAGAGTGACTCGAAACTACTCGGAGATCGTAAAAGACTGCGTAAAAAGTCGAACACGGCAGCTGCTGCACCTTTCATAAAATCACTATGAGAGCTGCGTAGCTATAGCGCAATTTTCGTATATACGTTTCACGGACTGATATATATGCCTGTGACTAAAAAATATAACATTTATCGCGACGATGAATATAAATCTCGACTCTTGTTGGCCTTTATTAATGCGTCAATAACAATTCAAAAACGTCTCATAATCTTCAGTGCGAGCATTATCAAGCACCTCAGCAGCCGCGGCTGAGCGCCGATAATAGCAGGTTCCTACACATACGCTGCACATATACCCCCATACGATCCCCGACAGATTCCTGCTCCTGGTGCGCACAAGCTGTGATGCATCGCGCGATCCCATCATCCTCCGCCCGGCAACCGATCTGTCCCATAAGGATTCGTACACCAGAGCCGCAGCAGCACCTGCCCTTTTTCCGCGCACGACGCGTGCACGCATGCGTATATTATCCTTGAACGAAAGAGAGAGAGAGAGAGAGAGAGAGAGAGAGAGAGACTCCAGCCGATCGGCTTCCTTCATTTATTGCCTTCATTATATTATATACCCGCGCTCGCCGATGTGCCACTGCGCTTTACCGGCGCGTGCACGCCGATTTCCCAGAGTATAGTGGAACTTTTACTGCGCGCGCCATTTTTTCACCTCTTATATATAGAGGCAGACCGCGTAAGTGCCGGGGTTTACGCGCGCGTGCGGTGCGCGTGCCGTCGTTGTCGAGAGAGCTGCGCTTTTGATCTTTTTTTATATATAGAGGGATGTTGCCGCCGCTCTGCTGGTGATGGGCAGGTTATCGGTATGGGCTGGTCGATTTTCGTGGAAGCCGGATGATCTCCCCTTGAGTGAGAGAGCGAGGCTTTAAAGGCCCCTTTGGGTGGGGCTAATTGTGACGATTTTTCAGCGCGAATCGCGAGGATTTCGCTGCGGTCTTTTTATACGTTTTTACGAATTCTTGTACGCGTCTTATTATGAATTATGAAAAATGCAAAACAAAGGAAAAAGCCGAGATGACTTTAAGGATTTCGATCTTCCCAGCCGAAAACCAGCGCATTAATTCACCAAAATAAATTTGAAAAGAAAAAGTAACCACAACACCTTACAAATTTCCCCGTGTCCCTATACTACCGCAGTCACAACAGAGAGAGAGAGAGAGAGAGCCTCTCGACGTAAACGAATGTCGTATACATTACACAACGGCTCATTGTCTCGGGCGCCTCTTTAATTCGAAATTTACGGAATTCACCCTTGGAGATTTCTCAACAGTATACCTATCCCCCCCCCCCCCCCCCCCCCCCCGCCCACCCCCTAACCTACCCCCCCCCCCCACCGCGCCGCCACGACCCCGCCGCAGCCCCCCCCCCCCCCTACTATATATAGCTTCGTCGCATTTTCACAATATGCATATAGCCCCAGAGACGCTCTCGACTGACATATGCGTGGCAGGCATTGTTGTTCCGAACTGCATAATCTGTTAGAAAATTCGAAAATTTCTGCCTTCGTCAGAGCAGACCTTTTTCTTCGCTCGTCGCGCGATGTCTGAATGGACCGTCTCTCTCTCTCTCTCTCTCTGACTTTCAAATGAAAATCTTTCGTATATATATATACCTTGAGACGATATTTCTCGAGGCTTTCTCACACTTAGTCATTTTTTGAATTTTTCGTGAGATTAGGAAGCGATTGTTCGTGCAGTGCTGATGGTATGCGTAAACGAGGGTACAGGTGTGTGTGTGTCGGTGTGTGTGATATAATCAAAAGTTGGGCACGGCATCTGCATCAAGGCTCTCGCTAACAATACAACTAAACTTACTCGGCTTGTTTGAGTTTGATATCGTGTTTTTTGTACATTTAATAGAACAGTTATAAATATAGCGTCGCATTATTAGGCTTTTCTTGATTCGCTATACGTTCATTGTTTTCTGGATAGAAAGTATATTAGGCACACGTGCCCTGCTAATGCCTCAGCTGATAATGAATTCAATATTATGAATGATTATACGGAGTTTGGGACACACGTGTAGCTTTGAAGTTTGATTTTCTAAGAAAACTGTCGGGATAATGGAAACTTACGACGAAGGAGCGATTGTACGAATATCTGGCTAAAAAATATATATATATATATGTATATGTATATCAATTTTTAAACAATTATCTATATCTGGCTATACATGATATTCTGGGTTAAATCAAGTAAATATGACGTCAGAGCTGCAGGGCATGTGCTTAGATATTTTTCTCGCTCGGCTCTGCTTTTCTGAATTGACTGTTATATTATTCAAACAGGAAACTGTGATAGTCAAATTTTTTCCCAGATAAAGCGACTTCTGAAATACCAAGAATCTATAATAATGGTAATTCATTTAGTGCACACGTGTGTATGTATAATACGGTATATAGGCATACGTGACATACGTGTGCCTGTGGGTGTGCATGAGGGCACGTCGTGTACTTTTCGTACGAGATATGTTGATCTTTCGGAATTTATTTAGTCAGATTGCTCGTGTAATAAGGGGCAACGATATGGCAACTGTGACGATAACTAAAATCAGTTAATATAGTTGGGGATTTATTCTTATTTCTTTTTAAATCCATTTTATAATAATTATGAATGTATTAAGTTTTCTTTATCATAAATAATTTATAAATTGACTTAATAATTCGCCAGAAAAATTGTATCGCGTACACGACCGTTTCAATCTCTATATCTTTATCAGAGAAAAAAATTTTAAAATTTGTGTATACACATTATACGTATGTATTATACGGGTCACTTTTTCGCGTGCGTTTAGCAATTTACAAAAATCTTGTGTCCCCGTTTTCAAATTGTCGCACAATAATTATTAAAACGGCCTGGATTACATGTATTGTTATTCAAACTTCTATTTAAGTTTAGACTATAATATATTATATTGGTCAAACAATGACTCTAAGGCTACAAATCTGTATAAATCCGTATACAAACAAAAAAAAAAACAGGTTTCGCTATTCCAGTTTGTTACAAATAAGATCCAAGCCTTGAGAACCAAAGCAAATACTCGTTTCTCATAGCTCACACAAGAAACCTTGCACATTATCATAAGAAAATCGTCGAGGTCAACAATAGGAAAATATCATTGAAATGGATTCTCGAATCGAGTGATTTTCCGGTCGTCAGGCGCACATGACCGCAGCACGAGAACACATACAGACGCAGACAATCCACCCGAACAACGGAGAGAAGATTCTCGCTCCGGTGTTTAATTAGCATAACAGTTTTTCACATTCAAAGCAGCGCATTTTTATCATCTGCGGCAATACACAGCCACACACACGCACACAAAGAAAAATCCAAAAGCTGTCAAAGCAGCGTTTTTTCGTTTCTCTCGCCTTCCCGACGGCGCACCGATGCTCTCGACGATGTTATTTAACCGCTCGAGTTTTCCATGTCCTCTATTGTGTGTCATTAGGTGCTACGCTTAGAAGCTGAGAAAAACAGACGCGACTGCACGAATCTCACTATTCACCTGTTCATACAATCACTCGCTATCTCTCTCTCTCTCTCTCTTGAAGGAATTCTATGAGAGCTGCGACAATGAAGGCCGAAAAGGAAGGCGCGAGCTGACTATACCGCGGGGATGTGCACCTATTGTACATCGTGCATATTTGATAATCCTTTATACGCGTATCGAGAAAAGATAGACTCTACTCGGTGCATTGGAAATTGCAGAGTCTCCTCCTCTATCGGAGAGAATGACGTCGCACGGTCGCACGGCATAATTTCAAAGGGTTGTATACGACGATTGTCGTTTTAATTTATGCACACGATGATATAAGAAAATTATAAAGCGAGACTCTGGATGGCTTTTGTGCGGTTATTATACATCTCATTAGTGTCTGTCGATGCGTGCGTATGTCAACCGTGTAATGAAAGTGGATTGGGAGAGTCGTGAAATTTTTTTAATTGGCCAATTATCGGTTAGTGTACAAGTGCGTATATTGATAACGTACGTTCTTTTATATTTTCTTATATTCTCCGTCCATTTTTAGCTGTAATGTCAAATAAGCAGGGACGTGTATAATTTATTTGTATACGGCTAGTTTATATAGTTTGTAATTTCGCAATTGGCCGTCATCGAGATAGGCTAATGCGATATTGTGTTGTTAACGATTGCGTCTATACTATATGGCTATAGCAAAAAATGTTAGTAATAATTTTCAAAATAAATAAAACACACACGTCATCGTATAATACGATGAAAAAGTGAATCTCAACGACTATTCGAAGAGAAACGTATCAATTATTCCCACCTCCTGTATAACAATCAATTCGTAAAAGTCAAAATTACACTTAACCACCCACATTATACGGCTTGCATTTAATTCAACGCTCTTTCTCTCTCTCTCTCTCTCTCTCTCTCTCTCGAGCGGCGGTAGCAACAGCAGTCCCGGCAGCGAGAGGACGAAGTGTATTTAAGCCGAACATAATAAAGCCGTAACCCGATAGCCGAGAGCAATCTGAAAAACTACCGAGACTTTAATGAAATATATATATATATTTCGTATAGCGCGCAAAAGCCTCTCGCCACCCAACTGTTGCAAGCTGAGGCGCAGATATAATAAAAGTAAAAGAAAAAAAGAGGAGGAAGGAAGGAGAAAGAGCACACGCGCCGCCGCCGCCGCCGCCGCGAAGATAATCTCGCATTAAAGCTGCCTTTTTATGGCTCTAATTAATACGCCCGGCCCCGCGGATAATGTTCGGGGAAGAGATGCGTTATACAGGCTCTCTCGCTTTTCGGGAGGCGACGCGACGACCAGACGGCTTTATGTATGTCTGTGTATACTTAGTTGGCTCGCGCGACTTGGCAAAAATGTGGTAGATGCATATCCTCTCTCTCTCTCTCTCTCTCTCTCTCTCCGGGGATTTTTTGATAAAGGTTGGCGATTGTAATTTACGGGCTTTTCGATAATTGCCGATGGTTTATTGGGACATATGCTACCGATGATGCTTCTTTTTTTATGATTGTACAGAGCTGATGACGGCTGCCGATAACGACATACGTTTCTCATGTGTGAGCATGGGGCAATAATTAAGGCAGTGTATAGTGTTAAAAGCTTTAAGTGTAGATATTTTGGTATAAAATCTAAAGCAATGTAATCGACAAATTACGATCTTTGAAGAGGCGATCCTCTTATTGCACCTCGAAGCTCGAAACGTTATTTTTGGGCTCGTGGTCAAGATCGTAGTGAAGACGTACACGGAAGTATTCGACGCAATCTAATAGAAAATCCGGAGGTCCAGGGCTACTATCGGAAATGTCAAGCTCAGCTCAAGATCGCACGAGGGCTATACTATAAGATTATTCGTTATTCGTGGGTACTTTGATTCCATACCGGTCTGTATTGATGGATCCGCTATAGACGTGGTGTCTCATTATACGCAAGAAACGAGGAATTTGTCATCGAGTTCGAGATCATAAATTATTATCAAACCGCTTTTCCTACTTATATGCAGCGAGGCTGAGAGATAAATTCGACACGGATATCGCTAGACTTGAACTGATCCAACGAGTCTGTATCAGTATACTGTCTTGAGTGCAACGCTGCAGTTTGCCGGTCCGAGTGATCACTTGCTGCTTTTGCGGTGATTTTGAATTAAATAAATAACACATGTCTAAAATATATCTGCCTGTGTTTGTTCCAAATTTTACTTTTTAGGCTTATAGGAATTCAAATATGAAATCTAATTTGAATTAAAATTCGAATTCAAATCGCAAATTTTAATGTTAACATACGCAGCGCAGAAAGACGAGCAGCCAATCAGAATATGAATAGTGATTACCATTTTTTTTTTTTTCGAGTAATAATAATATCATAGGAAATTTACAATATATCCGAACAAATATATCATGATCGTTGTACAACAATCACCCGCAAAGTCTATATAACCCAACATCTACAGCGATATAAGGTCATCACGTTGAACGCGTCCGCTAAAAATTACGCCGATGTTTATTCGCCATTACAGTTCCAGCCAGGACGACTTTCGACGACAATGAAAGCGCGAGTTCGCGTGCGAGTCTTGATGTGTCTCCTCCTCGTCATCGCCCTCGTCCTCGGGCATAACCCACCGCAAACACACAATCTAACATATTCTAAGTCAACACTCTCCGACGGACAAGGCACAGTAGACTTTGCGTTGTACAACTTTTTGTTGTCCTTCTCGTCCAATACGCGCTAATTGCCACCGGTCGATGCTGTAGAATCTGAAAACTTGAATCTCTATATCCTACCCTAATACGCGCTGCTGATTTCTTTTTCATCGATAAGCCCTAACTCCCCATGCGTCCCGCGCGCGAGAAGTTTCTGCACTACGGGGAAACCATATCTGTTTTTTTTTTCGTTCAGATATACTAGTTACACGCGCGGAAAGTAGGCCCGGGAATAATTCATACTGTTGTGCAGCGGGGAATTTGTCTTTGCGCCGTATGCGCGCGCTCGAGTGCATTAATAAACTAACAATCCTCGCGATAGTTAGGCTTGCATTTTTTTTCTCCTTATTGTTCCATCATTCATATCGCCGGCTCTGTAAATAATGACGAGGACACGCGCGCGCCGGATAACGCATAGCGCCTCGCGAGAGAGATACAAAGTTTCATGAAAATTTACTTCCACACACGCGCGTGTGTAATAAGTTGAATAGAAGCAGAGTCGTCTCCCGCTGAATTATTGAGGTTGTGCGTTGCGGGTGATTATTATACGAAAGAATAAAAGAAAAAAAATACTTAGGTAGGTATACTCTATTGCAGAGCGATCAGAGAGTATATAGTGTTATACACTGTATATTAATATCTCACGAGCGGCGACGCCTCATTAGCCTCTGCAACACACACACACACACACACACACGTTGATGAATAATACAGAAGCTCTCGCGGGCGCGATCGCGTTCCGCTGCAAAATTACGTTCTAATCTAGAAATGCGCTCCGCTACTCCTCCGCGATGCACCCGAGCGCGATCGAATCTTGCGCGCCTATTGCGCTCTCAGCATGATTGGAAAAAGCAGAGCGAGAGAGAGAGAGAGAGAGAGTCTTTATTAATATTGCGGCGAATCAAATATAAATGCGCGCGCTTCCGATCACTTATCGGGGCTTTATTAATTTTCTTAATGGTCAGCGCACACGCGGGGGCGGGGGCGGGGGGGGGGGGGGGGGTGACGGATGCCCCCGCAGCTCTGACGATTCAATTCAATCCGATTGAATGTTTTTTTTCTTTTTATTTCGTGTGGCGCGTGCGATTCGAACTCTGGAATAGTTGACTTTTGTGAGATGTAGGTGATATTGATTTTTGAAATGGGTTATAGCGAGACGATCCAGAGAGCTGTGCAAGTTTATATATGGTTGGGACGAGTGGCAATGTCGAGTGTTGACTTTTCGACCACTTTGTTTAATCCGTATATACTGGTTTTAATAAACATCCTTGAGGAGACAATTGGTTTTTCGTTATACAAGTGTAAATTGATTCGTTGCTCAAGTGTAATTTTAATGCACAGCTTGATCTAGATACACTTTTCTGAAATTCTTGTCAGTATTAAGTACAAGGACTGTTTTTTCTGCAATACCGATATAGATCTAACATAATAATAAGGGAGAAAACGAAATTTCAGCAAAATATAAACCTTAATCGATAGACCACAAAATGACCCCCGTTTATTCGCAGGCCATAAACACATTTTTCGCACTTTTTCCCATCAAAACCATACCGCAAGATTGCGTATCGCGCTTGCACCTCTGCATGCACGAGAAAAAAATTATCCGAGACACGAAGCAAATTTACGACGGACTCGCGAGAGTGTTTATAATTGTCGCCAGACACAAAACGTATATACCCATATACTCCGCGAGTATGCACACGTATACACACATTATAGTTGACGAGCGCTTGTCTCTCCCTCTTGTATATTTTCAGCCCTGCGCACGTCGACAGGTGTTTACGTTAGATCGTTGCGCGGCTCTCCTTTACCATAAGTCCGCGCTTTAATCATCCTAGATTGTCCGGCTGAATTAGCGCGAGCCAGTTTTTCGCCCTTAATAATTCATTCATTCGACTCTTGGGTTACAAGCGCGTTAATGGACTTACGCGCATCCGATACATGTGTGTGTGTGTGTGTGTGTGTGTGCGCGCGCGCGCGTGTGTGTATGAAGTGAGGGTAATGTATATGCAGTAATAATATACGTCGTGCGAGGGTTGAAGCTGAAGAATATGCATATGAGATACGTGAAGAATTCAGTGGGGCTATTGTCGTGAAACTCGACGAGAGACTTAGATTTTGTTTTTACGCGTGAGCACTTTTCGCCGATTGGATTTGAATTGATTTTCTCTAGATGAATGGGGTTTTAATTTTTATGCGAGCGTTATTGTTGATCGAATACGTAAATGAAACAACTCTGCCTCTAGAGTATTTATATGGCTGGGTATAAGTACCTATAAGTCAAATCAAAAATCAAATGTTGGTCATCGAGAAAACATTTGAAATGAGAAGCTGCGACGGGCAACCGGTGAAGCAGTCAAAGATAAGTAAAATTAACTGTAATCGATAAGACACAGTAAAGTACGAAATTACCTTATAAGTCGCATAGCGTTCTATAGACTTGCAGAGTTACGTACACGATGAATATCTACGGTCGGCAAAGCAGATTTCAACAGTATTGTTTTTTTCTTCTGAAAAAAAATTTAATTTATTAGTAATATTTATCAATCTGAAGTTTCTTTCTTCGTTTTAATTACTCCAGATTATTTTTCGATAAATAAAATAAAAAACGACGAAGATTATTTATCATCAGCGTTCACACCATTTGAAATTCGCGGGTTCGAATGCAACTGACGCTAGCGCGCGACTTCTTCAAACCTTTTTCAAAAAACCTCCTCTCATTCTGTTATTATTATATTTGCAAAAATTTATAAACTACTTTTCAAATTTTTCACAATAATAACCAGTGTAACAACGATATTCTAGAAACGAGCAATCGAGGAGTAATCCAATCGTCAAAAAAATTGAACTTTTCAAAATCGTTTCCTCACCAAATAATACGAAAACCCTGTAACTGCGCATCTATTTGTTTTCCACAAACAATCTGTCAAACAAAAGGATTCGCAAAAGACAGTCGGTTACTCAGTTTGGAGGTTATACGAGCAAACGGGGACGAGTCGTTTAACTTAAACGAAATTGCTCAAATTTTGAATAAATAACAAAATAATAATTACCTCACGAACTTACATTCAAAAGCCGGCATACAACAGTCTTCCTCAGTCCTGTGACCGCGGCTGTGAGTTTCTTTGCAAAGCATCTGTTAGTGCAGCTCTTACATATACACTATCAGCTGGCAGCATGGCCTGTGCTATATTTATATACAGATTACAGGTACTTACTAATACATATTACTATACAGTCGTCCGCCACCGTTGCTGATGCATATTTGTACCGCTGTTGGCTCTGTCGTGCACACACTCCGCCGATCATATTCTCGCGTTCAATGGAGTCCAGCAGATGAGCGGATACTTCTATCTCTGCCGATGGGGCTGACGACGTGTTTCGTCGAAACTCCTGGTGAGTCCCATTCTCTGCTTTACAACCTCCTTGAACAATCCGTAATATCGGCTCTCTCTGTGGGCATGTGGCACGGCAAAAAAAAAGATACTTACCTCACTCTCTCCCTCATTCACGTACAGTGTGTACCTATAGCTGTGTGGGTATATATAGATATACAAACACATATAGCGTGCCGTACACCGTACACGTATGTGCATACACGTTCGACATCAGTCAAGAGTGCGTTTTCCACGAGAGAAAAAGCGCTGCGTCGTGCATTTTACACGAAATTCTCGGGTTTCTTGAGATTCCCGCACTTCGGTTTCTCCTTCGCATTGCAGGATCGTGATTTTGCAGTGCTCGCGATACAAAATGCGAAAGACTCGTCTTCTTGTCAAGAAAAGCGCCGTCGTATACTTAGTAGTAGTAAAACGCCTGTTGTAGTATTCGCGTTAGGATTACATCGTGTCGTACTTCTTTCGGGAAGAGAAGAAAAAGAGAACTGATGCAGTGGTAAAGATTTTTTTCTCGATACTTTGACGGTTTTACGCGTTATTCAGCGGTTGATGAACGTTCATCTCGGGGAATCGATTCATTCACTTGCGTGACTCGTGGAAAGAGGAGGGACGAGAGAATAAAAATTCTCAACCGTGTTGGTCGCCATTGTTGATGTTTTTTTACAAAAAATATTACAGCTAATTTGATATTTCTCCGATTATGATAGTGTGTCGGTCGGCTTGTTTCGACATATCACGTAACGGGGAATGATTTACCATGAATACAAGCGTTTTATGGTATACGATGTGCATAGTTGGAAAATGTAAAAGTACTTGACAGTATTCGCTCTGTGTTTCAGAAATCATTTGATCAGACATAGATTTTGATCTGTACAAGAATTTGAAGATGGAGTCCTTGGAAAGGAAAGACGCGAGCACAGGGCCAGAGGAGCCCATAAAAGCAGAAGATGTTGTGGCAAGTCCAAACACCAGTGAAAGGAGCAACAATGCAGCTTCGCCACCGCCGAACTGCAGTATATGTTTGGGCCATTTAATCAACATGTCCTTCACCGACAGCTGCCTCCATCAGTTTTGTTTTTCCTGTTTGCTACAGTGGTCTAAGATAAAGACAGAGTGTCCACTGTGCAAACAAACGTTCAAATCTATAATACATAATGTGAGATCTCAAGAGGATTATGATCAGTATCATGTACAGCGTACATCACAGGTTGCTGCTACGCTGGATGTTACGGCTGATATTCATATCAGCGGACAGTGGAATATTCATCCATTCGAAAGACCCTTTTTTTACAGGTTAGACTCCATTACTGATTTATATTTTTAAATTTAATGTATTGCATTATTTTCAAATAGTCAGCTTTTATAATATTCATTTATGTTTAGAACAACCATGGGAGCTCAGGCTCATCGCAGATATGGGATGTTGTTAAATCCAGAGGCTGTAGCACGACGTGAACAGATTCCTAGTGTTGCACCTCAAGTATCGAATGAAGAAAGAAGGCGTAGACACGCCAATCCCATTGATTACCGTCGCACAGTTTATAGGCACGGAGTTTGGGCAGCGGCATTACCAGATGCATTTGGTCGTTTTCGTGAATCCAGTGCAGAGTTTTACAGGTACGTACACTCGACGGACTGATTCGGATTGATTCTGAGGTAACGTGACTAACTTGATCGTCAACATCGCCATAGTTGATATAGGGGAAATCGCGATTTGTCCGTCATGGTGACGGTCACGGTTACCTCAGCATCAATGTCCGTCGAGTGTACATAGTATCTGAAAAATCTACGAATTGATTTCAGGCGACATCCTTCAGAAGTGAATAGACTGATTCCATGGCTCAATCGGGAATTACAAGTCTTGCTAAATAACAACAGACCTCACATTGCCTATGTTATGGGCGTCATTACGGATACTCTTACGCAGTATGATATCCGCAGCGATGAATTTCGAAATACCGTGCGACAGTATTTTGGAATTCACACGGACCATTTTGTGCATGAACTTTCAAATTATGCGAGAACCAATTTCGATTTAGTTGGATATGATCAAGCTGTTAGTTACATTCCATCCAGAGGTAATGTTCTTTTTTTTTAAATGTTTACGTCATATCTGAAGAAGTGCTCGACGGTCTTTTCTTGATCCACAGGACTAACAAATGAATACGTTCATAGACCACTATCTCCTACACTCAGCACAAGCAGCACATCTTCGAATGACTCGGATGTATATGTATTGCCTGATTCAAACAGTAGAATAAGCTACATGCCGCATATGATTGACGCTCCAGGTAAAGAGAGTCATTTGAGTTGAACGCTTTATAAAAGGGATGAATCATTTTAAACTACATATTTTTTAGGGCCAAGTACTGTAGGACAAGTATTTAGAGTAGGCCAGCCGCCTTCTTCGACACCGGATGTTCTTACTATATCGTCAACTTCTTCATCGTCTGAAAACGAATGTGAAGTTATTGGATACGTCAAACCGCGTCACGAAAGAACACCTGAAATAATCGACTTGTCATCATCGGATGGCGAAAATCGTTTTGCTAGTACTACGTCGAATGATAATTCACAGTGAGTGAACTAAAATCATTTATTCAATTTTTTTTATAATTACTTTATTGAAATGAAACAAATATTAAATGTTGAGTTCAACATAGTTTATTACAAAAATTATTTATTTATAAATTCTTTTTAATTTTTTAATTTTTAGAGCTGAAGCTTTGCTACCTCTTAAAGAAGAAAATTTACCAAGTACCTCATCGTCTGCTGGCGACGCCAACAGTGCCAATAGTCGTACTCGCCGACGCATCGACGATTCTGCAGCCGCAGTTCAAATGTACACCTACTTAGACTCTACTTCGGAAAGTGATAGTGGCGAAAACGACAGTGATTACAACCCGAAAAGTCGCAAATCTCGACGCCATAAAACAAGCGGTTCGAAGAAGTCTTCGAAAGCGGCTCCACGTAAACTTCGATCACATAAAAGAAAGTCAGCAAGTACTCAGCAAAAGCGCAACAAGGAAACGCGAAGTCGTTCCTATTACTCGAGCGGCGACGAGAGCGATAACGAAAGCCCGCAACGTGGTGCCTCAAGCTCTAGAGCAAAAAAGCGATATTTGTCCAATAAGAGCTCGGACGCCTCGGAGACGGATAAAGTATCAAAGAAAAAGAAGAAGAGCAAGAAGTCCACATCATCAAAAAAGACCAAGAAGCGCAGAGCGACTTCGAGCACATCCTCCAAAACGACACCGTTGCCAATGTGCGAGCACAGCAGCATCTACAGTAGTAATTCATGCAATGATAGTGAACCGGACAACTCCAAGAGTAGCTTTAGTTGCCCAAGGGAGACGAGTAAAGCGTCAGCCACGACAAATTATCATGACTACACGTCAGAAGAACCGTCGGACAACGACAAATCCTCTTCGAAGAGCAGCAGCGCACAGAGGCAGGAAAGCAAGGCCAGCAGTAAATTTGATGACTCTGACCTCTCAGACTACAGAAGATCCGAGTCATCGAGGCGCTCATCCACCGGCAGTTACGATAGCCGGAAGACCGCTGATAGACTACAAAACATGCAAGATGACAGCCGCCATTGCACTAGTGAGGATGAAATAGGCAGTTCGCACGGTAGCAGTTATTCGGATAATGAATCTGATTCTGCAAGCCTTGATCCTAAGAGAAAACTGAGCGGCAGCAAGTCTAGAGCGATGGCGGCGTCATCGGGGCAGACTACTAGTCAATCAAGCGAAAAATCTAGTGCGACGGCGTCATCGTCAAATTCTAGTTCGAAAAGTGGCGCGTCCTCGCCTACCGAACATTCCTCACAATCCAAGTCCAGCAAAGATCGACACCGATCTCACAAAAAGCGCAAAGAGTCTAAGAAGCGAAAAAGGTCTCATAGTTAATTATTTACAGTGAGATCAAGAGTTGTATCTATTTTTTAGAATGGAGTGCGATAGGAATGAGATTTTAAAATGATTTTCTTCCTTTTTTATTATGATATTCATTTGTACATTTATCATCAGTTTTTTTACTTCTTTTTATCATAAAAAAAATCGAGCTTTAGTACCGAGATTTTTTTTCAGAGTCGAGATTTTTATTATGTTATACTTTCAGGATATTAGTATCAGGAATAATGTTCAATCTTGTACAATTATAACATCAAATATGTTTGAGTAAATTAAATTTTCGATGATTAAAAACTATTTTAATCGATGCTTGGAATTTGGAGCTTAAAGTACACAAATTTTGTGTCCTCTGTAAGGAGTTTGGATTTCAGTATCTCTTAGTTTCTCCTAGCTTCTCTTTTATTTTTTTGTAAAAACCACATAAATAATATTTAGACTTGTATATGAACATGCATTTCACACTTTACAAATATTGTATATATAAGCTATTTATTTTAAAATCCAATCCTGTACTCCTGCAAGCCCATTGATAATTGAACAAAGAATTCCGATATTGTACTGTTTCGATTGAAGAATTAATTATGAAAAGTGCGTTTTAAGACAAATTAAAAACTGTCAAAGTATGCGAAAGTGATACAAAAAGCTGCAATTACAATCGTCAACATTTCACTAACGAAGATAACAATTTTTTATTTTTATTGTTATGACTTTATGGTAAATCAAGTAAAGTAAGACTTCATTTTCCGAAGAGATGTATAAATGTGTACTACTTAAAAATTGCTGAAAATTCAGGTTTTTGCAGTAATTTTTCAATTGTCCACACCAAGTACAATTGCTAATTTGTTGTCATTTAACATATTTACCGTTTCTTTGGAAATTAGGATAAACGAAATAGATTAATTTATACGATTTCTGTATAGAATAATGACAATTATTATTTTATGAATTTATTTTTGCTCCTTGCATTTTGTACAAATTTCAATAAACAAATAAAATAAACATTTTACAGCCTCGCGTAGGCAGTGCAAAAATACATCAAAGGATTCGTGAAATACTTAAACATCCCATAAATGTATACTTGATTTTTTAATTTATATATAAATATAAATCTTATTTCTTCGAAAATAATTAATTATAAACAGTTTATGGAGTATGAAAATGAACATGATCGTGTATAATAATATACATGAAAATAATGATGTATAACTACTATACAAAGTGGAATCCCTCCTTGTTGAAGACTTGTAACACCCTGAAATAAGCAAATTTTATTAAGGCGACAAATTCGTTTATTATTTATGTAAAAAAGCTGATTGATGATACATACTTGATAAAATCATCAATATCCATTGTTCGGGCTCGTAATTCATTTATAGAATTGTTTGTTAAAATAGCATTTATCTTTTCTTTTATGTCAAAAGTATCAGGAAGAGGCTAAAATAAAATCATGATAAAAGTTTAAAATTTAATAAAAACATAATTACTTGTAAATTCATTCAAAGAAACTTACAATATTATGAAGACTACAGTGAATTTTGTAATTCTTTTCCATCATTGCTATCACTGAGGATTGTTTAAAGGCAGCTGAGAGTGTTTTATTTTTTCTAACAAATGCTATCCTGGTCAAACCGTCCCATTCTTGGTAATTTATTGGTGGTGGAGGATTTCTTGGTTCTATCCTCACCACATTTGACTCAACTTTAGGAGGGGGTCTAAAGTTATTTTTTCCTACTTTCATCAGCATATCTACTCTTGCTAAAAGTTGAGTATTTACACTAAGTCTACAATAATCTTTATCTCCTGGTTTAGCTACTAAACGTTCAGCAAACTCTCTTTGGAACATAAGTACAGCACATCTAGACATAAATGAATTGTCATAAATGTCATATAATGTAATATAATATTGTACGAGTCTGCAATAGAATGTATCGCAATAAATATTGAGACATTTTACCTGAACAATGGCCTGTGAAGAAGTAATTTGAATACTAAAGGCGAAGAAATTTGGTAGGGAACATTAGCAACACAAAGATCGAAAAATGGAAGGTCCATTTTGAGAACATCGCCAACCATGATTTGAAGCTTGGATTGAATCGGTGTTCCCATTACACGTTTTTGTAATTCAGCAACCATCCTTGTATCGATTTCACATGCTATTACTTTTTTCGATCTCTCTAACATTTTCACTGTCATGTTTCCGGTACCAGGACCAACCTCGAGTACAACATCTGTGGGTCTCAGCGCAGCTTTTTCTACCATACTTTGAATAATCAAAGGGTTTTTTAAAATATGCTGACCAAAGTCCTTATTAAACATAATTCCTGAAAGTGATAAATCAAGTATCACACATCAACCACAAATAATCTTACAATTATCGACATAAAAGTTGTTTGTTGATCAGATAGGTTAGGTTTAAAAAAAATGGAAAATAAACAATCGAACGAATTGTAAATGACAAACCTTGTCGGAATTGTTTGTGGACTTGGGTGGTAGACTTTTCCCTCAAGACTTTCGGCATGATGAACTTTGTTTGTTAACAACAAATGGATCATGCGTAATTTACAGTAATTTGTTTGAAGCTCACTGCACTTGTTGTCAGACGCGTTCTGCACGTGTACGCTCTCTGTTAAAATGTATACCTATATAGGTATAGGTATAATGCATATATGTATAACAGCTGTTTTTCATTTACTGTTTCGGAGTCATTTCCGTCAGTCGGTAACAAAGTTTAAATATATCCAATTTTCTTTCAACTAAAAATTGTTTTCATAAAAAAATTATCGAAAGGATATACAATGATAAATATAAATTAGAATATTATCAAAAACTACTTTAACATAAAAAACAATGATTTTGGAATAACGAGTAACGAGTTTCGATTCTAAGTTCATTAGCTTATCCGTGGTTGGAGCTCATCATCTGACAACGCGTTCACGTCATCTTGGTGCAGTCGCTTTATCATAGACTCGAATCTGATAAAATTTGTTGACTCGATTGATAAATCTCTATAGTAATGCAATTTGGCATTAACAGGTTAGATTTACTAGACCAGCCTGTTGCAGCAACAAACGAAAACGCCCACGCGAGTGTTTGTTCATACAGTGGGGTGACTCCTATAGCGACGAGTATACTCGTAGACGAATAAACGTTATGTGACGCTGGTTTTGTTGAAAACTGCAGAAAATAAAAAACCTCGCCCTAATGGCGTTGAAAATGCATCGCGAGTTGCGAGCGATTCGGTCGAGTTTATTATAATGTTTGCCAAACTAATCGAAGTGAAGTGGAAAATGCAGTGGAATCAATGTGATTGATAACTGTTTGCAAGATGGAATTAAAGGTGTGGGTCGAGGGTATACAGCGCATTGTTTGTGGTGTTACCGAGACCACAACTTGCCAGGTCCGATTTTACTTTAATAATTTACAAATATTTGTGGGTATTTTTTGTGTTTTTTGTGTACTAATGATTAATTTTCATCCATTGTAGGATGTGGTTTATGCACTTGCGCAAGCAACTGGCCAAACAGGTAGATTTACTTTAATTGAACGTTGGAGAACTAATGAACGACTACTTGCGCCATATGAAAATCCTTTAAAGGTGATTACGAACATAAAATTTGGTATTTTTATAGTTGACTTATATTTAGACTTTACTTAGCTTAGACATATACATGCTCCGGAGCAAGTTATTATTAGATACAGTCTCTGAGCATACTATTTCAATTATAACACCAGTAGAACATGATTTTTTTCATTGGTTTCTTCACCAAATAAGTTTGTTACAACTTTTTCACTTTCAACATACTATTAAAAATAGAAAAATTATCTGTAAACAGTCAAGTCTATTTTTGTATTTGTTATGTTTAGAAAAATTCACATAGTAGACTTTTACTATTTCTTATCATAATCTTATATAATTTTATAATGGAATTAAATCCTTTACAGATACTAATGAAATGGGGTGAATATGCTTCTGAAGTGCAGTTAATACTTCGGAAGTCAACACCTGAAGGAAACAAAAATACAGCTGCAGGCAATCCCCGATCTGTACATACAAATCATATGAATGGAATGCAAAATCCTTTGGCAGAACATTCGTTGAATAATAGTTTACTTGAAAATGTTAAAGGAAGCCCTACTATGGGAGCAGACTTTGATGATCTTAGCTCAGAAAGAAATCGTGATATTAGGAAATCATTGACTTTTAGTGGACTTCATGGAAATTTGTCAGAAATAAGCCCAGAGGTAAACACTTGATTATTTATAATAAGAACTCACAATATTCAAGAATGTCATTTTTACTTTCCTTGCTTATACAGGTTCAAATGGAAAACGTTGCCATAGTTCAACCAACACCACAACAAAAATCAAAAGAATTCGGGGGAAGAAAAACTTCTCAAAGACTAGCACAATCTCCTACTAGAGCTACTAATAATGAAGGTAATTGTGTTTGCATGTTTTTAACATAATTTATGGAAGTAAAGATTAATAAACTTTTATTCTTAGCTGGAAACATTTATTCGTCTCAAAAAAAAGTACGCGAAGTGCCTCCTTATCGAGATCCTCCTGGTCCAGTTTCACCACCACAAAGAACTCTTCCGCCATATAGAGATCCGCCACCTCCTAATCTAAACAGTCCTGGAAGGTCGCAATATCAACCTAATACAAGTGGCAGTCCACATCTTTATAAAGAACAGTCTTCACCCAGCAATAGTGCAACAAAAACAAAAAGAAATCTCATACAGGTTTATAAACTTATCAGCATTTTTTCAGAGTAATACAAAAAATGCTATACTTAAATCAATATTCACTATTTTTAGGAGTTTCAAGAACCAAAAGGTCAGAATCAGGCAGTGAATCAAATTTCAGGACAAGGTCAAAATATGGTAACAGTGGCATATACTCAAAGATACGTGGAGCTCATCCGACTAGTCAATAGGCAAAGGGATACTATTAATGCCCAACAAGCAGATCTAACAAAAGTATTATTTTCTTTTTTTTTCTTTTTTACAATTCGTGTTTCCTAAGATATTTTTTAAACTTGATTCTCATTTTAGTATGATGCTGAAATTCTATATTGGGAAACTAAAAATAGAGAACAAATGCATCAAATGGACTTTATATCCCAAGAAGTTAATAGAATTGAATCAACTAATAGAGTAATTGAAGATCAGGTAAAACAAATAAAAATAATATTAAAAATCTTATATTCTAATGTTCTTTTAGTTCTGCCTGTACCAAAAGCATCCTATTAGTTGCATGTAAATCGAGTGAAAAAAAAAGTATACTTTACAGCTACAAGATGGAAAAAAAGAGTAATCGGGCCGAAAATTACGGAAAGTATTGATTTTGTTCCCTCGAGGTCTTTTTTTTTTGCCCTAGAGGAAAAAATTGTACAAAACTTTTCACTTAGATTTACACGTATAGCATAATTTTGGTACAGATTAGACGAAAAATATGGTGTGCATTATGGTCAGAAATCCTCGCTTTGCTCGGATGACAACTTTCACACTTGTCTGTAATCACCTCTCCTTTTTGTCAACATAATATTATCTTTCAGTTAAAAGAATTATCACACGTAGAGGAAGAAAGCGAAATTGTAAAACAACAAGAAAAAACTTTAAAATCGGAGATAACACTTTTACGATCCAAACTAGCCAATTGCGAAACCGAATTACTTCAATGTAAAAATAAAATTAGGTAATTAAATTTAAAACCTGTTCCATGAAATTATAATTATTGTAAAATGATATTAATTCATTTTCGTATAATTCCACAGACTTGTTATGGCAGAATTAGTAAAAGAACAACATAACATAAATCGTGAGGCTGATGAGCACCAAATGATGGAAAAAAAGATTATAGGAGAAGTTGAACATCTTCAAAATGAAGTGGAGCAAGCTAAACGCTCTGCTGATATGGCGAACCAATGCGCCGAATCTTTAAAGCTGGAAGTTGTAAGTTTAGAAGCTGCCATTGTAGAAAAGAAACTACAGGTTGAAAGACTTGTAGCAGACATGAAAGAAGCAAATTTACAAAGTTTAACTGTTGCTTGCCAAGATGAACAGGTTAAACATTTGCTTGAAGGTAAATACATTAATATATACTAAGTTACTAGTTACTAGTTAAATGAAATTAATAAAATATTTCAAGCATGCTAACTCTAGATTGTTTTTATTTCAGGAGCTCACAAGCCTGGGAGTACAAGAAAAATGATAGGTTCTCCAAGGCAATTAGAAACTGCGGTGCCTACAAGTAAAAATCCACATGGCGTATGGGTTTGAATAAAAAGCGGAAATGATCTCTATAAATTTATAAATATATATTATTATATAGAAAAAAACATAGTTATCTAAATACTTAATCTGTTGAGTCACAGAACAAACAATCAACAATGTACGTTAAAGATCAAGTCAAATTAGCTTACGATTTTTTAATTTTAAATAACCTATTTTTATTTTATACATGGTTGATACCTATACACGTAGTATTACTTGATTTTTAAAGTAAATTTTTAAGTAAGCACGCACTGCCATAAAGTGTTATCATTATAATATATTTTAATTGAAAACCATATTTATAGGCGTTGCTAAAATTATCGCTTAAGCATCGCCGTAGCCATTTTGGCCATTGACCATAATTTGTTGTAATTAAAACAATTTATCTTTATATACTTTCTTATTATTAATGCTCGTTTGCCAAAGTGTATTCAATTTATGTAAATTATCTCACTATCTAAAGCACATATCTTGTCATAATTATTCACTGTTCAAAAATATGATTTTTGAAATAAAACAATGTCACATTTCAACCTTTCTTTGATTTCAATGTTGAAAATAATAACGAATAGTCCATGAAAATTTTATATTTCATAGCCTATGTACTGCAAGAAAAAAATTAACATTATAAATTTTATCCAATACTAAATCAGACTTAAAATGTCTTTTCCATGACTAGCATGTACTGAAATTGCTATAAAACTTGTACTTTTCACATTATACAATAGGTATACAAAAATAACGATCCTTTTTAAGAGGTATATTCACAGTGCTGTTATTTCATTGTTCATTGACGATTTTCCTCATTTTTAAGTATAGCAAAAAACAAGGTCCGAAAATAGCAGAAGACTGAAAAAATAATTTCGAAATTCTGGGACTCATGAAAAACTGAATTTTTTCTTGGAATCCGCTATAATAACTTTTAAATCCATACTAATATTCCGACTTATAAATTACTTATACTTATAGATATTCACATTATAAGCACCAGTTTTAGGCATTATTTGGGAAGAACGTATTTGACATTTAATGAAGTATAATTATACATAACCCACATAGCACCGAAACGTTTACCTAGGAACGTTGAATCAAGTTTCTCAACGTTTCAGAAACGCGTTTCTAAAACGTGAAAATGTCCGCATTTGTTGGAAAAGTTGCGTTGTCAGAACGTTTCTGAAACGTTTCTTAGGTTTGAATTTAGGTAGTAGAAAATATTAAAAGTTATATCTTTCTACTGGACTACCTTCCCAGATAATTCCCACCCTACCACCCTAAATGCTACACTTTCCTATGTAGACAACAGAGCACTACTTCACTTGTGGTTTACAAGACGCCACCTAGATGATGGCCGTGTAACTGAAATCATTGGTACGATATAGTTAAATAGTTTTAGTAGGTATGTAACCGACGTTCCTGACGGCCCAAGCCCTAAACACGCAGCGTGCCAGTCCGGAATCCAGATCATGCTAATACTTACTACTTTTGCTCGTACGGTAACACAGGAACTTGCCATTGTCGATAAATTATCAGTTGATGCTCCTCTCTGTCCATATGATCATGAGGTGGGGGAAAAAATACATTAGTTTCATATAGTAGGCAATAGAGGGCGCTATAGAGATGAATTACTGTCTCATCGTGCAACCTTCTCTAGCTTCACTGCTTCATGTTTCCCTAATACCATTCGCGAGCGACTATCTACTCAATATGAGTAATGCGTAAGTCCTCTCATACAGTAACCTCATTATAAGACCTTCTCTAGCTTCATTTTTTCTTAATATCATGCGCGAGCAACAATCTGCTGAATTTGATTGCTTTCACACCTTTGTAATATATAAATAAATAAACAAATTAATAAAAAAATAAATATTGACTAAAATCACAGGCAAGCTAAAACAAAAAAAAAATTTTTTTCATAACATATTTTTTGCATATCAATTATCAAATGAAGTATATGATTGCCTTCACGAAGTGAATTATTCAAATTCAATTATTCAAAATCTTATATTCTGACCATTTTACTCCGAGGAACTCGATTTTCACGTCCAAGGAGTTCTCGGTCACATGACTGTTCATTTATATTCGTAGATGCGGGTTGAATTTTCAATATCGAGCAATTCAATATAGCTTCGTCAGAAAGAATTGGGAAGCTACTAACAATTTTTGGGCCATCCCTCATTTTGCACATGATTATATAAGCATGATCTAAAATCATAATTTTCATCATTTTGAAATTCATCGATAACAGTTGCAAATTGTTCCCAAGAATCACTTATAGCTCGGTTTGCGATGGCTTCGTTTTCGAAGGCGCTAGAAGTCCTTGTAGAATTATTAGCAGAATTTATTAATTTAGAATAATATTTTATATGTTTCTTATACGTATGGCCCCTATGCAGACCGCCTTCATGCGCCCTTACATAGTTGATCAAAGAAATTGGCATTTCCTTTGGTTCTAACATAAGACTACAAAGTTTACACTTTCTATATTGCTACGTTTCCGTGCGAAAATTTTTAATAAAAGAATATCCTTACTATACTACAAAAAATAAATAAAAATACAGTTTTTTGGCAAGCGCCGGACGGAGGCGCCACGCGTAAACCGCCAAGATTTCGGCTTTTCATGAAGATATTATTATACGAAAGATTACGCAGCTCGGACTCGACGCACCGACAGCCAGCATAGTCGGGAATCGCGAGAGTAGTCACAGTATCCACTCGCCACCGGGAAGCAAAGACGAAGCAGCGATCGCTTTCGGTTTTTCGAGCAGCTCTTATTATACGAAAGATTTCGGAGCTTGGACGCAATGCACCGACAGCCTGCATAGTCGGGAGTCGTAGTCACAGTATCCATTCCCCACTGGGAAGAAATGACGAAGCAGCGATCGATTTCGGTTTTTCGAGCAGCTCTTATTATGCGAAAGATTACGCAGCTCGGACGCGACGCACCACAACCAGCATAGTCGGGAGTCGCGAGAGTAGTCACAGTATCCACTCGCCACCGGGAAGCTAAGACGAAGCGCGCTCGATTTCGGTTTTTCTAGCAACTCTTATTATACGAAAGATTTCGCAGCTCGGACGCGACGCACCGACAGCCTGCATAATCGAGAGCCGCGAGAGTAGTCACAGTATCCACTCCCCACTGGGAAGAAATGGCGAAGCAGCGATCGATTTCGGTTTTTCGAGCAGCTAAGTACTAGTAAGTGATAACCTCTTCTATCGTATAGCTGTAGCGGCTTATTAGTTTACCTGCCAGCTTGGACTAGCAACAGAGTTTTTTTTTTAAATGCTTCATTTTAATCAGTGTCTTACTCTCAAAAATAAATGATAATCATTCCATTTGTTACAAGATTGGTCGTTGTAACTATCTAATTCTCGCTCACAAATTGGTTGTTTATTTTCCCGCGCGATCTTTACGTATGGATAAATTGTTAACTTCGAAAAATAAAAATTAAGAACATATGACAAAAGTGACTTAAGCACGTTTGAATTCACAATTAATTTGTTAACAAACGATGCACTGGCTCAATATGATTTTGAATGCGTTTATGTTTAAACTTCCGTAGTAACATTAGTAATATTGTTTACTAACTACTTACCAGTTACATTTGAAACAATATCAGGGTTATTAAAAAATGTTCTAGCTGTGTTTCCATCATTTGTATTTCCAAACTTTTGAGTAGGAGCATATACCTAACTGACTTAATAGTTCATCTTGTATTATTTTTTTCCTTTTATTGATAATACCCTGTTCTTCTTTTGGAACCTACGATAAGAAAAAAAAGGTAAAATGACATATATTAATCTATTTACATAGAACTAGTAATATTGTTCGTATTTATAAAAGTGCAAGATTTACTACTAAATTATAATTTCAAAAAGCTAAAAATTTATAAATTTCATGAATTTCTAAGCTTAGAATCATTAACGCTATAAATTACATTCATACAAGAATAAACTAAGGTGTCATTTAATGAAATCTGTTTTTAAATTATTTGATTTTGCAACTATTAGATTAACTCTTTTAGTTACTGTTTCTATCTTGACAGATTTTTCGTCTTAATATTTACTCAAAATTAATGTTTGGATTATAGAGCTACCAAATAATCACATTCATGTACTTACAGGCCACTTTTTAATGTCTAAGCGTTATGATATATGCAGTACCAATTCCATAAATCGGATTCGAGCATGCAACACAGAAAATCTGTAGTTTTTAATGCGTTATCATTAATTTTCCTTTGGACTACATTTTCCAAACTATTCAGTTCTGATATAGTAGCACTACAGACAAAACATCTTTGACTTGACGATCTATTCAGTGCATTGCAAAACTAAAATTATTATTATATTTTTATATAGATATTTAAATTTTTTTCGATAAAATATATTTAGATGAAAATGAAGTTGATTTTGTAAAGTTTACAACCCAATATGTTTAAATTAATTGGGTAGAATAACGTGGATTATCTACCTACCCATGCTGGTAAATACTGATTCTACTTTAATTTAACGTGGATATCTGCATAGGCTATTCACTTAAATTTTCAAATAATATTAAAGCGGGGTTGATAATAAAAAACAAGGAGCTTTTAAGGTACAAAATAGTTCATATTGATTGTACCATCTAAATGGTACTGTGCAAATTCTACGATGATTCAATATTATCTCACCAAGTTATAGACTTGTTATAATTAAATATTCTCTGAAATTAATGCAAAGAATTCATGTAGATTAATTTAGTCAGATAATTCATGCAAATATCCACGTTGAATCAATGTGAATGAACATGGATATCTATGTGGTTAATTGACTCGTTATTTTCGGCATAAAAATAGCGTATGACGAAATGTTTGCTTAATCAATTTACCCTAACGATTGTCCTAAGTAATTAAGAAAATTATTTGCCATGTACACACCTTGCCATCTATCATCGTAAGCTTTAAATCGTAGAATATTGAGCATCCTGTAGTTTCAAAGTTTTTTAGCTCTGAAATTTGCTTTTTCATATCTTCTTCTTGGATACATAAAACATCCGTTTCTTTTTCGAACATAATTTTGCTTGGTCGACAAAACTTTGGGGAAGATGAACTTTTATTTTCTCAATATACTAAGTTACTTTCCATATCATATAATTTTATAGACACGAATGATGAACAAACAAACTATTGAATTTTGCATCTTTGTCTTCAGCCGTTTGCTTATAAACGTTAGCGTTTGTCCCGTCAAAACCATATTTACCAAGAAATACTAATTTTTTTGTAGCCGTTCGATCAAATTTGAGATTTAAATAATTTAACAATCGTTTCAGTGAATGACTTAGTAAGTTTTTTAGATAAACTTCACATTTTGTTTCCGTAACTATTAAATCATTCGGATAAGACTCATTTTTAGCTTCTCTAACCTAAATAAAACAATTATGGCCATTTTGCGGGATAAGGCCGGAATGAAAATTATATTTGAATTTATTTTTGTTCCCTAGGTGAAAATATATTTACCTAAAAAAGCTAATGAAAGCTAATAAATTTTATTAACAATTATGTGAATAATATTATTTTCACCAGGGTCTCCCAAAGAAAGATCTTTAAATCAATATTTTTTTATGTAAAAATAGTTTGACCCAAGCTGAACGAATCTGTTTCTCTTAAAAATGTTGTAAAGTGCGCGCATATTGATATTTAAAAATATCAAAAAAGATCACTCGATTGCAGAGTAACAAAGAAATAATCAAGTTTAATATGATATTTATTAAAAACCACTATCTAAAATTAATAAAATTGTAATCTTGTAATTTGATTTATCAGAGCCTGCAGATTTTTCAGACAGCATAGGCACTACAACTATTTATTTAAAAATCTTACCTCGTTATAAAGTGGCAACAAATCGTGACCATATTCTAGTGCAATATCTCTTATTATTTGATAAACTTGTTTAGATAAATTAGTATCGATCATTAATGACAAAGCTCTTTCAGGAGGCAATTGCGTACCAGATCATTTCTTATACGCATTTTCAATATTTATTGCATAATAAGGATCAACTATCTTAGAAATCAATCTGACACCAGGCGAATTATTGTCCAACTTTAATTTTTTTTTCGCTGCTTCATAAACTTCTTCAGCGCTTAACTGACCACACAAAGCTGTAGTTCGTCGTCTTTTTGTTGCTTCTGACGCCTTATTAATTGAAACTTTATATTTTTGTTCAGTCGGCTGTATACCTTCAAAAAATATATAGAAAAATTAAATTAATAAAAACAAAAATCAAGTTAACCATAAAAAATGTCAGTTTTTTAAATAATCATAATATACTGATTTAATATATCTTACCTGCTTTAGTAGCATTTTTCTCAATTTGCACTAAATTAAATTCGACATCTTGTTTAAGCCATTCAGCATATTTATTTTCGAAAACACTATAATTTCTTTTATTTTTTGGGAGAGTAGATAGATTATACGCTTAACATTGTTGAAGAAATTTTTCCATAATATTAAAGAGACTTCAGTTTTTTCGGTAACACTTAATTCTAAACTATTACTCAAGTAAGACACAACTACATCAGCTTGTTTTGCAAAATCTAATGTATAATTATCTTTTAAAATTAAAAAAATTTCTTGGCGTTTTATATTAAATGAACGCATTTACAAAATACTGTTTGTGATCGCAAACAATCGTTCTTAACCAACTTAACTAACTTAACCAACTTAACTAACTTTTCATCAGACAAAATTAAACTACGAGGACTAATTTATAAAAAAAAAATTTGGTACTTTTGACATCTACTATGCGCAAAAAATAAAAACTAGGAATTATACTCTAAGAAAAATAAATACTTAGTGAAAATATCAAATCATTTTGATAATTATAGTTATAAACGATTATTATTAAAAATACAGTTACAAACATTATCATCATGTTTTTTTAGTTATTATAATTATCAAGTTGATATATGTATATATGTATGTATGTATATGTATAAAAATATATATAAATATGTATATATATGGGTGCATAGACACACGTGTGTGTGTGTATGCATTTATTTATTTATTTATTACACATGCACATCTTTACACCCTTACGTTGTATAAATAAATATACATATATGACTTTAAGGGTACTTTTATTGAACAATTTTACAAAAAAAGTATATTTATGTTTATAGTGAAGAATGCTTCCCTGAAGAGCTATGAATTAATTAATTAGTGCTGAAAACCCAATTATTACCAAAATTGACATCTTTGGCTCCCTACCATTTTGGTAAAAAGTGATTTAAAAATCTAAAAAAATTCAGGTGCACTGGAAACTGTTTCTGGAACATATTTACCGTAGGTTGAAGAATCAACAAATTTTTGATTTGACCATGAACGACCTATATATACATATATATATTTTTGTTATATATAGTATATACGCTAGTAAATACTGTGCCCACATCTCATTTATTATCGTTAAAAATGTAAAATACAACGATCTAACTTATTATCGGTAAAATCGAAAAAGGACATTCTAAAAATGAGGTCAGGTTTTGAGGTGGGACAAAAAATATAGACATCCGCGGGTTTCGGGGGAAACGGATTCGGAAACTAGGCATTCTGACGAAGATTTTCCTATCCTTGAATTTTTTTTCAATCATTTCTTCGAGTGAAGACAGCCCATGATCACTTTTTTGATTTTCTGGCCCACTGTGCGACAGCCAGCATAGTCGGGAGTCGCGAGAGTAGTCACAGTATCCACTCGCCACCCGGAAGCAAAGACGAAGCAGCGATCGATTTCGGTTTTTCGAGCAGCTAAGTACTAGTAAGTGATAACCTCTTTTATCGTATAGCTGTAGCGGCTTATTAGTTTACCTGCTAGCTTGGACTAGCAACAGAGTTTTTTTCGATAGAGTTTTGGGGAACATAAATCTAGAGGAGGTGGCATCAACAGCGTATTATACTGTGGCATATAAGACGATATTCACGATAATCCCAATTACTGGTGCCATCTATTAACTTGCTACGGCTTATGTTATTTTACCGATTTTTATAACTTACCTCCCGTGGGTAAGATAGAGTGCAATAATGGATCACTTACCAACATCGGTAAGCTACTTTACAATAACAAAAGTCGTAGAAGTAAACGTTATTTTATTAACCTAGAAGATTAATGTTTCGTAAATTGAAGTATACAAACAAGCATATAAGGTGTAGATATGTGATCTGTACAGTATTATAAGTATTTATAAATTGCTACTAAGTACCTTTGAAAAATGCTTTATAAGTAGTTGGTGTATGTCGTACTTGGAAGAAAATGTAACCTTAGAAATAACAGGGATTTTAGTTGATTGTCTTATTTGTAATGAAAGATCATTCTTAATTATTGACTGTTTAGAACTTTCTTAAATCAGTAGATGTGATAAATTACAAAAAGAGTAAATTCAGCACCTTATTTATTCATATTTATGAAAATGATTATAAAGATAAATAGTGACCTTGTAAATCTTTTTTTGTAGCAAAAAATTAAGCAATTACATGATTCATTTATTAAATTATTCAAGTGCCAACAAAGATAAATAATGAAACCAGAGATAGCATTAGCTTTAATCATGAAGAGATGGAGAGACTGGCAAGAAGTTGCTAGATATCAACTTCCTGCTCAGCAAGAAGCTGAACGACAAAACCTTTTAGAGCTGTTTGTGCTCTATCAAAAAATGAAGAAGAAAAAAAGCCAAGCCACTCAGGTGCAATTTGCTATAGAGCAACCTATTTCGCAGGTAGAAGCTAGAGAAGAAAAGATTAGGAAAGGTAATGATGCCTTGGTAGTTTATTCACAGCCAGTGGATTATGAAAAATATTTTGAATACATAAGAATGGATGTGGAGACTTACAATGAATTGTTTAAATTGGTTGAACCCAAAATAAAGAAACAATTTCTAATTAAATATCCTATTCCAGCACATACTCGTTTACAAATATGTTTAAGGTATTTAGCATCAGGTGATAGTATGACATCCATTTCCAGTGCATTTAAAGTTGCAAATAACACAGTTTCAAAAATTGTGACGGATACTTGTCAAGCTATTTGGGATGTTTTGAGCAATCTTGTATTTCCCACACCCTCAGTAGATCTCTGGAAGGAAAGGGCACATTCTTTTGAATCACAATGGGACTTTACACATTGTATTGGTGCAATAGATTCAAGACAGCTGGTACTTCAGGTAATTTAAGTTTGAAAATTGAATTAATTATCTTTGTTTATGTTATGATTTTTCAAGAACTGGCATTATTTTTTTCAGACTCCTGTTAATACTGAATCAAATTACTGTAAAACAAACGAGACAATAGTACTTTGTGCAATTATTGATGCAAATTCTTGTTTTTCCTTGATAAATATTGACGTCGAAGAAGTTCTCGAAGATGGAATAAATTTTGCAGCAAGTGAAACAGGATGCCACTTGCAAGACAATACATATGACATACCAGCTCCATCGAAAATTAACGAATCTGGACCAGAATTACCCTACGTTTTAGCTGGAAATGAGAATTTTCCTTTAACAGTCAATCTGTTGCGACCTTATGCTGCAACAAGTGATTTAGATCTGCCAAAGCAAGTTTTTAACTATAGAATCGGACGTGCGCGAAAATGTTCAGACTGTGCTTTCCGTATTCTCACAAATCAATGGAGGATTTTTCACAAAAAATTTTCAAATAGCGCATCTAATACGATAAAGATTACTAAAGCAGCTATATGTTTGCATAATTTTTTAATGAACAAAGAAAACAGTCGACCCTTTCAGGATAGACGTTACTCTTTGCTCTCAGAATCTGATAGAGAATATAATATACTTGGATGTACTAATGTAAGCATTTCTTCTGAAATTCCTTCAGAAAATGCAGAGACTGTTAGAAATATGTTTAAAGACTTGTTCTGTGAAGATGGTGCAATTTTACTAGAGTGGGAGTAAATTTAGTAAATATGTTGTTCAATTAGTTTTATTAAATTACTTCTAAGATGTATTTAAATTTTTTATCAAAAATGATCATGGACTTAGAATCTGGTATAATCAAGTTATTGAAACCTTGGTATTATAAAAAACATTTTTATTCAGTAGTTTAACACGGAATTGAATTAAATAGTTTATATTCTACAAATATAGAGAACATTAACTTAAATCCATTTATATATATATGTATAATCTGTTATGTCAGTTCACAGTTAACATTAAAGTCTTGAAAATGATTTTTCTTATTCTATATTGTGTTAAATATAATAAAAACATAAAATCAAAATAAAATGATATCAGTTCTTCTGGTCTGTATTTGATTTCAAACACTCCTCATTCATACGTCTCCAATTCTTCTTCAACTTCCCGTAGCCTGATTAAAAATTCCAGTTCAAGCTTTGATCGCTCTTTATATGGTAACCTTTTTAGTCCCTCTCCTAATCTTATTAAAAAACCATCAATTGGAGATGGCTTTTCTATAGGTTTTTGAAGACATTCTAAAAATATTTGATCATATCTACTCATATCACTACCTGTAATAAATTTATTTATTTATTTAACCAGTACAAAAATATTATATATATATATATATATATATAGTCTTTATTTTTGCGAAGCTAAAGAAATTTATGGATAGTAAAACACTAATGTTACTATATTATGCCTTCTTTCAAAGTATTACAAACTATGGCATCATTGCATGGGGTGGGGCTTATAACAATTACTTAAAGTTAATTCAAGGAATACAAAAGAAAATACTTCGAATTATAAATAAAAACTGTTATATAGCAGAGAACCAACCTCTAAGTATAAGGCAAATGTTCGAACTAGAGTGTATAGTATATCATTATAATGAATTAAGAGACAGATACATAAGAAGTACAAACAAGACACGAAACAAGAATCTACCATTGCCTAAATTTGATAAAACAGTAAGCAAAAAATGCAGTTATTTCGTGGCTGTGAGTGTATTTAACACGCTACCGAATGATCTCAAAGACTTAGCAATAAGTAAAATCTCTATGAAAAGAAAATTAAAGAGGTTTATAGAAAAGAATTAACTTTTGGATGTTATATTTGTTATATTTTTTAATATTTTAATATTGTTAACTTGCTATGAAAAGGAAAATGGGCATGATAACGTTAAATGCGTTATCTTGGCTCTATATGGTAGTTTTAAGTATATTAGTATTAGTGATTATGCCAACCCTATGTACAGGCAACTGTGTTTGCCTCTATAGGATGCCTTTTAAAGGGCATATGTATATGGTGTTGAAATAAATAAATAAATAAATAAATATATAACATCCATTGTTATTTAAGAAAAATCAATATTAGCTAAATTAATATGTCATTTGTCAAAACTACTAACTTTTGTTTGTTGAGTCTTCATACTCAGAAGTTTCTTGCGAAAAAGGTGAATCAAGAGAATTTTGTTGCATTTCACTATCTAATTCATCAAAATGTTCTACCATGGTTCCAGTTGAATTCATACTATTTGTTTTTGGGACCATCTTAGCTAGTGAATTAGTTGAAATTCTTTGGTTGTTATGAAATATTTGGGAAGATAGTTTAGTTTTGCATTTGATTGCATTGTTCAATGATAGTGATTTTCTGCAAAAAAACACATACAAAATATGTAAACAAAAGCTTGATATAAGTTTTATAATAAACTTACTGGTAATCTACAGGTTCAGAAAGGAATTCCATTATTGCATAGTATCGAAAAGAATATTTTCCATTCCTAGCAGTTGGAACTGGTAAACCATTTTGTTCTGCTAGCTCTTCCTTTAATCTTTGTTTATTACGAGCTTTTAAAAAGTTTTCTCTCAAGTATTTCCATCGCAGTTCTGCAGCATCGGGTTTTAAGCAACCTAATTAGAAAATAGCTTAACTGTATTTACCTTTATTTAACAAGTAAATTATTTTTAAATAGTGAATATCTAAACATACCTTCCATCTGCTGACTGATTTCATACCATAAATTTTGCTTTGCAGATTTCGTTCTTTCTCTTTCAGGAACCCTAATATCATACAAAGCTGGTCTTTCTCTTACCAAAGCAATAAGCAATTCATCTAAATTACTATACTGATAATCAGAAGGTTCTCCCATTTTGCTTGGCGTGTACTTTTTGTTGCTTTTATAAACTGTCGAATGTCGTTTAAAAAATGTCGAAATCATATATAGTTAGAAACATTGCTGGTTGTTGAAGAGTTAAACAAAGATTGATCTTGGTAGAAGTATAATATATATCCTTACCCATGATTACATTATTCATCCTTTACAAATTGAGTTTATAAACATTTAACATTTATTGGAAATTTCAAAATCAAACTACAACATATTTCCTGCTGTTTATCAACTTCAACAGAATTTATCAACTTCAAACTACAATGAATAATTTTTATTATAAGATACGTTTGTACACAAGACATATAACTACGATAAAAAACAGAAAAATAAGAAAAAACAAATAATAACAAATTATACTCAATCAAAACATTGAGATAACCTCTGAAAATACATTAATGTATGTATCGCCAAGAAACTCACGGAAATAATGATGGCCGAACAGAAAAACGGAAAGATGGCGGCGTTCCATTCTTACTTCGTCCAATCACGTACCTATCCCGGTTGACGTGGTATTGGAAATAGGTCCAGGTCCTTCTTTCCGTAAAATGAAGGTTAGTCAGTGTAATCCATTAGCCGGAACAGTTCGGGATCTGGAATGGACTCTAACACCTTATAGTTATAGTTCCCAAGGTGTCATCAAAATTAAAAATATATTTTGATGATGATTGCTCGTATTATTACTTACTATCCAACATTTTTCTGCCACACATTTACTTATTTATTTCGTAATCTCCAGGATGTACGCATGATCGTGTGGATATATTTGTAGTAATGTGATTGGGAATTCGTACGTATAAACAATTAGCAATAATTCTGCAATAGATACTTAAAGCTCACTAGTCTATATAATTTATAGGTAATATATAAAAATTAGGTATGTTAAAATGTTGATGCAATTAATATTTTTGTCAATATTTCTTTGTATGATTGTAATCTGTGTATAATGCGGTTCCATTCTTTATTATTAGAACAAAATGGAAGCAGAAGAAGTCCTCCTATTGATAATGAAGAAATTAAAGGAATACAAGGACAATCCAAAAAAATCTACATTTCATGAAAAAGCCAGGCAAAAGAATCTAATGAAAATGTTTTGCATTTATACATCATTAAAGAAAAAAGAGCGGGCTAAACAAAAACTTAGGGAACAAAGCCATACAAATAATATTGAAGCATCTGCAATGTCACAATATACAAATCAAAGTTTTGATGAAGTATTAGATACGGAAGAACCAATTGATCATTCAAATAATGGTTCTATCAATTGTCTTGAAACATGTAAAGCTGTTTATGATTCCAAAAACTTGACAGCACACAATAGGTATTTGACATGAAAAGAATCTTCTCATAATTATTTATAATGAAACATAATTAACAGTGTCTAAGTTGATATTTCATTTTTAGCGGAGGAAGTATCAACAGTGTCAACAAGAATCAAAATGAAGCAGTGAATGATCCTGTAGAATCTGAGCATGAATTTATTACAGATATAAGACAATCAAATAAATATGAAAATACTGAAGATACTGATTGTTCTGCAACTCCAAGTACCTCATATGATTTGTATGCGGGTAGTAAGTAATTTATTATTTATTTGATGTAGAACAACATTTTTTTATTTTCCTATTAAAGTAAAATAAATAATATTTTTCCACTTACTTTAGACTCTAGTGCAAATGACCAAATCAATGAAGAATTAGATGGATATACGAATGAGAGTGACAATGAAAATTCAGCTTCTGTTGATGGTTTCCTTATGAAGTTAGGCGAAGGACTAAAAAGATTACCATATAATCAAAGATCAAGACTTGAAATAGAATTTCTAACTCGTTTATATGAAGTTGAAGATGACTTAGGAGTACTTGATGATTAAGAGTTTAATAATTGTTAAATAGCTTTTTTTGTTTAAGTGTCTAATTTTTATAGATTCTATATATTTTAGTGTAATTACATATTTAAATGTGTTTGATTTTTGCATTGAGTTTGTGCAAAAACTTGAACTAGATTTATACTAAACAATGAATTGAAAATACTTATTTTTAAGTCAAGACTTTAACAAAATACTTATTAAGTTATGATATATTCATAAAAGACTTGGATAAATTTTATGTATGTACATACTGTGATTTATTTTTTTTAATTATTTTGAAGTATTAAATTTTATTTCGCGTACGCTATGTCGTCCGTGGAGATCTAAATTTTAATAGGATCATCATTTTGTACAAAATATTACTTTGATGGGGAAACTTTTGAAATTGATATATTCCATCTAAGACAGTATATATTATTGTCTTACAAATTTGTAAGATATTCTTAATTATTATATACTCTATTTTAGATTTTAAAATTTATATTTTGTTTAATATTAAAAGATTATATGAGAATATATTATTATATTTTTAATAATTGCATTTGATATATTGTTAAAATAAATCATCGTGTTATAAAATGATAAATGTACAAAATATAAATGTAAATTAATAGTGCATACTTAAGATTACAATAAAGTTATTGTTATCTGAATGTTTAAACTTTTTTTGCCTTCTAAAATAAATTGGATGACAAAATTTATATGAAATATGATATTAATATAGTATATTGAAAGTATATTCCTATAACTGTACAAATATGTGATCGTGGTACGTGCTTTTTAAAATTTTTATCTATAGAAGCGCCATCTTCAAATGAATAAGGAAGAATTATTACTATATATATACGCAACAAGAGCTAAGAGAAGAGCGAAAGTATATAACTTGTATACAAGCAAGGTGCCAAAGAATACTTATTTTTCTTTAGAGACTGCAAATTTTAATATTTATATAATGTCTCTTTGGGTGGATAAATATCGACCAACGAGCCTTGGAAAATTAGATTATCACACCGATCAAGCTCAACAATTGAAAAACATGGTAAGCACGTTGAATTAAATTAATAACAATGGAACAAGAGGTTAGCAAAAAATTTTGCGCGGGAAGCCGGTGTTTCATAAAATAAGTAACAATCTGATAGCAAATAGTTGATGTTGACAATTCAATTTAAAAATTTACAAATATTATTGTAAATAAAAATTGAAACAATAACAATCCAAATGTTTACAAGATTTTATTTTGGTTCTCTTCATGATTTAAAAGATTTTTCGGCACCTCTTCATTTATGACGTTGTTTTCTTGTTTATATCAAGGTGCAACAAGGAGATTTTCCACATTTATTGATTTATGGACCCCCAGGAGCTGGGAAAAAGACTCGGATAATGTGCATACTAAAGGAACTTTATGGAAGTGGAGTTGAAAAATTACGAATGGAACCAATGCAGTTTGAAGTATGGATATTGTTTTTCAGAATTTGTACTAATACTTAAAAATTTTAATATATTGTTTTTAAATTTAGACACCATCCAAGAAGAAGATTGAAATTATGACCATTAGTAGTAATTATCATATTGAAGTTAATCCCAGTGATGTTGGTATTTATGACAGAGTTGTTGTTATGGATTTAGTAAAAACAACTGCACAAACACATCAGATTGACCCAACTGGTCAAAGGGAATTCAAAGGTAATTTTGCGTACTAGTAATTAAAAAATTCTTGACATTCTCAATATAAATAAATGAAAATTTGAATTTTATATAACTTTATTTGTTTGTAGTGGTGTTATTAACAAATGTTGATCATTTGTCCAAAGATGCACAACATGCCCTTCGTCGAACTATGGAAAAATATGTTGGTACCTGTAGATTAATATTATGTTCTAATTCCACTTCAAGAGTTTTACCAGCAATAAGGTCAAGATGTTTAGGAATCAGAGTTCCTGCCCCAACTACAGATGAAATAAAAAGTATTTTACATTCTGTAGCCAAAAAAGAAAGTCTGACTCTTCCAGATGAACTAGCTTCAAGACTTGCAGGAAGTAGTGGAAGGAATCTAAGGAGAGCTATTTTGATGTTAGAAGCCTGCAAAGTTGAACAGTGAGCATAAATATTGTTTTAAATCATATTTTTGATAGCATTGAAGTACAAACTGCAATTGCTTTTTCAAATTTTATTATACTGAAGTATATGTTAGATTACAACAGTTTACTACAATTAAATTTGGCTTATAATTAATAATAATTTTTTTTCAGATATCCCTTTACCGCAGACCAAAAAATTACAGAACCTGATTGGCAAATTTATATAAAAGGTATTGCAAGTATGATGGTTTCTGAACAAAGTCCCAGAAAATTACTAGAAATAAGGAATAGATTTTATGAACTCTTGACACATGCAATTCCTACAGATTTAATATTTCGGGGTTTATTACAAGAAGTTACAAAAAAGTGTGATTTACAACTAAAAATCGAAATTGCGACAGTTGCAGCAGAATATGAGCATAGAATGCACTACGGTTCAAAAGTTATTTTCCATTTGGAAGCTTTTGCTGCAAGATTCATGGCTATATATAAGAAATATATGGATGCCTCTTTAGAGGGATTCATGTAAAAATCACAATTACAAATTATGTTTTTAGTAATAAATTATTCATAACTTATTAAGTCGTTGTAATACTTTTTCTAATAAATAGATTTATTTTACAAAGTACAACCCCTCAAATTATTCTTTGTATTCATCTTTGGGCTTAAAGAATTATTTATAAAGCTGCAATAGCTAATGCTGCAATAGCTGAAAGGCCAACAACAGTCCAACCAGTTCTGTAAACATCTTTGATCGTCAAGAATTTGCCTAAATCCCAAGCCTGGAAAATACAATTTATATTTATATTTTTGTTTCACTAGGTTATTTGTATATATCTTATTTTGAATTTTAATTACCAAGTGCCTGATTCCATTTAAGTAATGATACGTCAAGGGGTACGCAAACATTGCTTTACCCAGATAAAGTACTGCTGAAGGTAAGCCCCAAGCAGCAATTGCTTGTATCATACAAGGTATTCCCCCAGGAACAAATAGAGTACCTGATAATGAAAATGTTGATTAGCATACTTAACATTATTGCTTTAGAATTTGTACATATAAGTCAAGTATGATTTGTACGATAATATAATTGATACTATAATTACCAAGACCAAGAATCATTGCATATGAACTAAGGACAATACCAGTACCACGATGTGTTACTGACAGCATTGAGGTGAGTTGCAATTGATATATGGTTAGATGAGGAGATAATGGGCGTTTCAGGCGCATATTCTTTTCATCATGAGTCTCGCATGCTGTTGTAGCTGGTTTAAGTACAGATAATGATGCACAAACTGTTGTTGGGCTACAAATAAAAATGCATCTTGCATGACATTTCAATATTAAAAATTATTTTAACAAATATGAGGTTAACATTACATAACTTACTTAGAAGTATATAAACAGCGAAAACTTTTCAGGTCCAAATTACGTCTGCATAATAGCCTAAAATGAGTTTCAAATGCGTTTATATTTTTAACTTTAACAGATTTGAGAATAAATGAATTTCACTCGCTTTTGATGATAAATAGATTTGTCAACAAACATTTACCTAGTATAGACGAGTGCCATGGTTACACTGTTAATTACTGCAAATAACAAAAAATTGTTTTTTAATTTTTATACCGACTTTGATTGATAATGTTATTAAATTCAAACAAAACCGGCAGTTTTAATTTAACAAAACACTTACATTAGTTCGTAATCGGACTTACACGGACAGCACGATATAATATATATATATATATCTCAGCACTGCTGTTTCTGCTCTAGTGAAGTCTCTACAGGCAGAAATATCGCCACGAACTAATCAACATCAAGTTAGACTAGCTAGAATAATATATATATATATATATAAACGAATGATCCGCTGTAACGTTTTGAGGTAATGAAAAAACCACAAGTAATTTGAGTTCTATTTTTACGAATTATTATTACTATTTACGAATTATTATTATTAGATAACAAAGCATTATTTAAAAATACATTTAGGTTTAATTGATTATAATTATATGTATACACAGTACGATTATAAAAATGTATGTATGCGGGTCAAATCTGGATTGTGTAAGGAAATTAGGAAAGTGTATTAATACAAAAATTTTTAATATTTTTACTTAAATTTAATATTGGTATATTGACAATTTCATTACATACATACACAATGAACTCTCAAAGTTCATAGAATTCGATTAAATATGTTAATAATTACAATTATAACGTGTGATGATATTCATACGTGTCGATAATAACTAATGCACACAAACGTGATCATTCTCGTGAATGAATTGCCTTTTAATAGTACTTATTACTTTGTTATATTTCATAAATTAATGTCTATGCAGAATATACACGATCGATTAAAACATTTTAACTAAAGCATCATTGTTACATTTTACAAAAAAAATGTAGTCACAGGAATTTCCCTCGCGGTTTCTTCGATAATTATTTCACATGCTTTCATAGTAAGATTAATAAAACGCATCAATAAAAATAAATGCTACTTTGACTTTTGAATAAAAGTAAAGTCGATAAAAAAGAAACCTCATTTTTTAAAACAGGTTTCATTTCGCGCTTCCGCATTAGCTACCGCTGTGACTTGCTTATATGCTTTAGAAATAACACCGAGTACTGAACATTTTTTACAGTCGATTATTGGCCTTGACGTCGTTAATGACAGAGTCACTTTTTTTTATTTTACTATGTTTATACTAACCGCAAGAAATGAAGTTTATGCATTTAGGCGGATGGTCGGTCGACTCCGCGTCCCTACGAACATTAGTTTAACAATCATTCACTAATCGACATCGTTACATATTCATCAGTGGCGCCTAATAAACACGAATGAACATACCTAGCCGTGCTATATAAACGACAGACTTTGACCTCATCTATCTTTGTATTAATACATAATATAATTGATATACAAATTGAGTGGGTTTTACAGTATAACGAACGCGTACAGAATTTTGAAGCCTTAAAAAAAGAAATTGTATGCAAATTATTTTATTATTAACGGACTGTATATTTTATATAATCTTGCTTCTTGATTTATGAACATACATAATTACGAAGTTGATCGTTCAATTTTTATATTATTACATTATATATATATATATATATATATATATATATATATATATATATATATATATATATATATAAAATTTGATATGATCTGCAGTAATTTACATATCATTTCTTTTCTCCAGGAGTAGCTCAAGTGCAACTACCAGATTAAGATATTATACATCAACTTATTTTAACTTGTATATCAATTGTAAAAATGTATGTATAGTTTCTTTCTTTTTCATTGATACAATTTAGTGTGAACAATAGTAATTGCACTTTTACTATAAAAATCAAGTAATTCGCGCATATTTTATAATAAATCAAATATACAGTTCTTGTATCATGACTAACGAACAAATGATACGTAGCATTCGTACACGCATCTCTGTTTCTTTTTGCTCTTCAAGATCTTGAAGAGTCTTCATTCCTGTATATACTAGAAGTTTTTTTATTTATGACAAGCTTAAATCTAGAATGTATTTACTCGCAAGGAGGCCACGTTCTAGCTGACTTGATGAAATAAACCCCATTATTTACTAAAGACTTGGGTCAGTATATGAAAGGTTTTTCATCAGGAAGTAACTGCCTATGATCTCCATCAGAATAATTTCTCTTAATTTGGAAGCACAAAGTCAGGTTAAATCATTTATTTATGAAATAATATAAGTTATTTACCATTTAATGATATTTAAAATGTTGTACTCTGAATTTTTCAATAACTTCAAAGAAGAATAAATAAATAATTATTTCGTTTGCACCTTTGAAAAAACTAGTTTTCAGAAATTTTTGTCATCTGTTTAAATAAAACAGATCACATACATAATATAGTGGTAATTATTTTTTTTATTTCACAAATAAAAGATTTCTGGGTATTTTGCTTCTTAGAGGAATATCTCTGAAGGAGATGACTTCGTTATCTACATAGGAGATCACTACCATAAACTATTCTAATTTTATAGAAACATAACCAGGACATCAATGATTATTTCCAAACCTCAAGTTAAACAACAACAATGGGATTAAAATCAGTCCCCAAGTCTTCCACTCTTAATAAATATAAAATTACTAGAAAATAATAGGAATGTCTAGGAAGAAATTGACAATCTGGGCTTGAGTGTTATTGTTTTGCTAGTCTTTGATCATGGCAAATATCCATTAAAAGATACACAGAATCTGATTCATGAAAAATATCAGTTTAAAAAGATATCTTGAAATTTTTAAAATGTTTTTTAGATGAGATCAACGACATTTTAAAATGTTTAGTACATTTAAATAATATTGACCTATTATTCAAGACAGATTAATAAAAATTAAACATTAGGTATAAGTACAAAGAGTATTAAAAAAAAGTGAAACAATGGAATTGACAGCTTTAGGAGAATTTGACATAAAATTAATCGAACTGAAAAATTATATAGCAGAGATTCTAATAAAGAATATAAGTATATGGGTATTCAAAAAAAAAAAAGTAAATGAATTTTTCATATCTTTGTAACAAAATATTGCACAGCTAATTGTTTATAAAGTTGTTTGATAATAAAATCGTAGTTGTATAGGTACTAGAAGACAAACTGGAAGAATTTGATGATAACTAAATGAGCTCATACGTTTACCCAAGAAAATAAAGGTGAATATATTATTAAAACATGATCTTATAATCATTTTGAACACTTTTACTAATTAATTTTGTTTAATTAAATAGTTTTTTTTAATTGAAAAAAATAAAATTTAGTAAAATTATTTCATTAACTTAAATACATATTTTCATGGACCTTTTCTCAGGCAAGTAGAGCTTACAAGTAACCAATTTTTGTTAGGATAATAAATAAATTTCTTTCATCATACGTACTTCGGTAGACATTCAAATATTCTTAAGAGTTAATAAAAAAGTCTAAAATACTCTTTTACTTGACTTATGTACTCGCAATAACACGCAAAACATTCAGTGGACTGTTTTTTTAAAGGTCAGACATTGCTGTCAGGTCTTGCACTTAAGCCCATCGGTTGAGCATTTTCAACTAAATTCGACCTTGTAGCTGTCATCACATGAGAATCGGTGCCAGCTGCATTCCTCATTTCATCTATTGATGCCCTGAAAAAAAAATGAAATTAGTCATTTATTTACTATTAGAAGTAATAATTACAAAACACAGCTATATGAGCTACAATTGATGCATACAGATCTAATGCTCTAAACAGATGTAGTACATAAAAGTAACAAAAAAATCCATCAATGACTAAAAAAAAAATTATAAATAATGCTGCCAACAATACCATCAGCTTTCTCTGAAAAAAAATTCCTTTGTTTATGGCTACAAAAAAATAAAAATAAAACGTCTCAAAAACTATTTAGCAATTGCATATAACAAAAACACTAATTCAATCATTACTACTTTAGGATGTCAGTAGATAATGATTAAATATTTATTAAAACTCATGGATTAGGGCTTCTGTATAATATAAAACATTTATGGGTGAATCAGTACTACAGGGTCTATGAGGTTCAAGCATTAATGGGAGATAATGGAGAGTGTGTTTTTGCCTGGTTAGTGGAGTAGTGCGATTAGTTTTTTGTGGCTTATGTTGGTCTCCAAACATCAGGATCTTCCATAAGAGTGGTGTGATGATCACCAGGTGGCATTTGTCCTTGTGGAGAGCCAACTGCTGATGTAGGCAGGCCAGTAGGATCGGCCCCGCTACCTCTGTTATTTTATATATTTTACAGTTATGTAAACTCCGTTGTTATAAGATGATTTGAAACCTATGTATTGCCTTATATTCAATATTACATACAGATAACTACAAGCTTTAATATCCTTTATAGGATACATAAAATACTTGAACTTTTCGTTATAGTAAATTATGATACGTGTGACCTGAGTGGCACTTAATTGCTCAGGGCGTAGTTAGCACCCATCACTAAATTTTTCACTTAGGTCACGAGTATTGTATACTATTTTATAGCACATTTTCATTAAATTATGAAAATTTTTATTTCATAAGAGAATTTCATATGATCACTATGAATACATCGTAGTTTAGATGAACCAATCTATAATTAACTTTGTTATGTATAAAAGTTTTTATAAAGCAAATGCATATGCTAGAATTCCTTTTCAATCAGTAAAACAAAAATTTGTTAAGACACACAATTTTGTAACTTAACAAGGGTTTAATAGTCAGTGTTATTTTGCATATTTTTTCATTGTTTTATTGCTTAAGCATTCAGAATAATAACTCACTTCATTGCACACTTGAAACAAATTATGTAATGATATGATATGAAATTACCAATAGAACGACAAAATATTTTTCTAATTGCTATTAAAAGATTAAATTTTCAATTGCAAGTGATTTTCAAATATGCAGTTTCAAGTTGCTACTTACTTTTTGCCAATAGACATCATTCCGTACACTACACCAGTAGCAAATATCAATCCACTTCCAAAGAAGGAGGTTGCTCCAATACAAAGTAAGAAAGGTGGTATTGCCATTCTGGAATCATTTGTGAAATTCATTTTTGCAATGATTATAAATTATTATTTTCCTACTCGATTTTACTCATTTTCAAAGTTAAAATATTTTTATAAACAATAATCTGGCAAAATTATAACTGATTGTCAATTTTTCAATAAGGCTATTATTTATTTACATCAAAGATTATTTAGTTTATAGCATCTTCTTTTAAAAATTAAGAAAATTTATGATAAAATACTTACAAACAATAAGCAGCTGCTCTATTCCAATATGGTCTTTTATCCACCCATTCACTAAAGTTCTGAACAAAGTCAATAAACATACAACAACAAGGTGCTTCTATAGTAAGAACTATGAATCCAGCTATCATCTGCGTTAGACCACTCAAGAAGCAGCTCACATTTGCCAACAGAATACTAACGCAATTCCATACTCCCAGGAATATTGCAACTGTAATTTAAAAAATATAATAGAATGTTTCAATAAAATAAATATTTAAAATTAATAGAGTATAATTAGAGGAAACAAGTTTTAAATATTCAACATCTGATACTTGGCTAAAATAAATCAATATAGGTATACATCTTTCAGACTGACGCGCTATAAATAGAATTCTTTGTTTTTTGATGGACAAAAAGGATCACACAGTTTCAAAGTTAACCTTTGAGCATTTAATATTATCTTCTCTGAGTTGTAAAATTATTAGGAACTTTTCAGTTTGCAGCTCACATTTATTTGGAATATTTGGTGGTTGATTGCTTTCAAAATTTGACTATACTATGTTTCTATTACAAAAACTATAGCTATACCAACTTTATAGCTACTTGATATAGAAAAATATTGATAAATTCTGGCTAATATTAATTGTGTGCTAGATAGATGCAAATGTAATTCATTGAACTCTAGTCAGGGTAGAAATTGATTGTTGGAGCTAAAATCAATCGATGCACAATTTATTAAATTAAAATTAAAATCAGCCTGAATTTATAATGAAAAACATTCCCCAGAGAACAGAGCAGAGAGTCTCTAAGCACAAGGTGAAAGTAACAATGAAAAAACCGACAAGTGATAAAAGGATCAAAGAGAGAGAGAGTGAGCAGACTGCAGTGGTTCAGTCCACAGGAAGTAAGTTGAATTAAACAAGCAGAGGTACGGAGTATATTATAGGTAATAGGTGTATTGTAAAGAAAGATCATTACGGAAGCCTCCAACGATGCCGAGTATGCGGCCGCCGTACTTCATCCACCAGGGCACGTCATCCTTGGCCTGGGGGTCCTGTCCAGGCCTGGCCATGATCGAGGCGAACTTCTCGCTGAACGACTGCGTGCCGGGCAGACGGGGAAATAACGAGTTTAGCGATAAATAATTCAAAATTTGGTTTCCACCTGGGGAACAATATAATTATACTCACCATCTTCCGGGAGAGCTGCTTTGACACGCAGTCAGCGGCCGATCCAAGACACACTCACTCGCACGCACTGCTGTCGTCAGCTGACAGATAACTAAGTATACCCGCGGCACTCGGGGCCCGAAAAAACAGCAGGCCTACACGCGAATCCGTTATATATGTGTGGCAGTGCTAGGTCGGCGTGTACAGTCGCGCGAAAGAGACGAGACTGAAAAATAATCGACCCCGTGGCCCGTGCTCGACTGTCTCACTAGGGGGCGACACCTGCTACTTAAGGCTCCTAGAGCTGTTAGCTGATATCGACGATGCGGCCACACAAAAAATGCACTTCTCGGCGCTATAGCTGATCCATACTTCTTGAATGCATGCGCGCGGCTAGACACTTTTTGGGGCGAGGGGGGGGGGGGGGATTGCGCCTATACTGGTGTGGTTCGGTGTACTATGTTGATAAAAACGGACAGCGTGAGAGGGAGGGGGCGGGCGGATCATTGCTGACACAACACACACGATCGGTTTCCTCTTTCTCTTTGCGGGATCGCGAGCCAGGCGATCAATAAGGGATTATTGATTTGCCGGCCTTGAGTTTTTCAGTGTATCGTGTAATGAGAGCGCGCGGCGTGAATCATACTTTCGAAATTGGGATACCTACTGTTCATATATGGTGCTCGAGATTGATTTGTCTTCCGATATTCGAGAGCGGAACATCCGGAGTATAGAAATGTCTTTCACTTTTTGTTCAGATATTTTGAAATTTGCGGAAATGAAAAAAATGTTGCCATTTGATACTATTACATTTCAATTATTTAATAAGTTTTTCTATTTGAATTTTATGCTTTTTGCGCGCGATTGTTCCATGCGACTCGGCAAACTGATTTTTAAACATATATCTTTTTATAATTTAATTGGCCAGGATCTGAGGTGAACGCGCTAGTTCCGCTCCGATAAACTATACTATCTTGATGCGAAATATTTCATGGCACCACGCGCAGAACTTACACGGTAAACGTTATATAGAGAGGGATTTTATGAAAACAAGTATACAGACAGTGATTAGTTGCATCAATTTTAACAATATATTTTCATAAATCTTCTGACAGATTTGTTCCAGTATATACAAAATTAATTGCTCATGTACAATCATAGTTATCATTACAAACTTAAAAAAGTGTGCCTTGCGCGCATTTTTTCGAGTATTTTCAGTCCTCATGTATATTGTGAGATGTTCTCTCTGGTGTATACTTGGTTTATTTACTTGGATAATTATGTGACTGAGTGCATCATCCAGGCAATTCTTTATAGTTGCGAGAGCAGCAATTCATATTTATATGTATAATCATGCGCGTAAATGAGAATAGGGCTAATGGTCGTTTGCGTATTTTTTTTCATTTTACGTGTGCAAAGATAATTCTTGGCTTGGACTTGCTTTCGTTAGTTCGCTTGAAACTTTAAAAGTACGGACTCGTTAACCCTACGACTTAAAAATACAAACAGCATTTTTGCGTCTTTTTACTTTTTTTCGTTACAAGAAGATTGACTTGACTGAACACAGAATTTTTTCCCTTCACTTACTTTAGCGATACACGTGCATTTCCATTTTCATCAAGCAAGAGTTTGGCATTATGTATTTTACTTAATTACAATAATTTAATTAATCCGTTAATGACAAGATTACAATCTCGCACAGAACTATACAATCTATGCATTGTGTTTGTTTAAAAAATCCTTTTTGTTCTAGGTTTTCCATCTGGCAGAATCTGATCGCGGTACTTTTAGCGTTTAAACGCTCTTTATTCACAAAGGATTGAAGCTGCTTTATAAACAGTCGTCTTGGACTTTGAGTTATAGAGGTTTCATAACGTCTAAAAATGCGCAATTTAACGATTCAGATGCATAAGCTGCATATCAATTCATAATAGACTAAACATTTCCCAAGAAATGATAATTCGTCAAGTTAAAATTAATAAAATGCACATTTTGGCAGATCAAGTAGTGCAGAAATAAAACTGCATGCAAAACATACTTTTGCTAGGGATAATGGACAAATTGTGATCCAAATCAAATTTTGATTTTTTATGCTTTTCTAGATGTCGCGTAAATAAAAAAATAAATAGATTTCTTAAAATAAAATTCGTTTAAAAGTATATAGCTTTAGCTTTAAGTGAATCTACCTAAATCAACATCCCTGACTTAGGGTACGAAAGTAGCTCGTTACTTAAAGTAGATAATGCTTTCATTCACTTCATCCTTTGATGAATGTAAGCTGTTTCGGTTATTATTACCTCGTTTCGCTTATTCAAGTCTTGTCAAATTATGTGTTAATAAAACGATGCCTCTCATCATTGACAGTGATGCGCTCAGAATCTCAGTAACGCCTTCGTTGGCACAATGAATGTTAAAAAGCTCTAGTCCTAAACAAAAGTTTAAACAAATGCATTTGGGTATAGGGTATCTAGTTTGAAATGTAGCTAGTTGAAAGTGGCAATTATCGAGTTAATAGCAACAAATATACTCTGGAGGACACGCAAATATTCATTTGAAAGACATTTGGGCACGCGTAACGCAAATAATCTAGTTATTTTTCTACATGATTCCAGTAGCTTTTTTGCTACTTGAAACAAGATAATTAAATAAAAAGCTTTCAAAACAAGAGAACCATGCAGTCACGAGAAATAAAACATGAAATAAACATCAACTAGGAGACATGATATCAAAATACTGTAGAGTATTTTTCATTCAAGCAATGCCCATGTCCCCTCAGAGCCAAGCGAAAAGGAATAATAATAAATATTTGTGAATATTAAATGATGCTCATGGATCGCCGATATCGTTTCCTCGTATTGGTCGAGTTATTCGCTGCAAGAGGCGCGGATATCGGCGCGGGGGGTGTCACGGGTGTTACTGGGGTCACCGCGGGCGTCGACAAAGGCGTCGTTGGTTCAGCCACAGAACTGGCTGAAGTGGGGGGCCTGAGCTACCAAAGGTAGCTTTCTGTTTGAGGTGCGCGCATCACGCCTACGCCGCCTCCGAGGCGACGATAGTTCATGCATCCACACAGTCTCCACTGGTTCTGCTCAGGGTCGTAGACCTCGATCGTCTTAAGGTAGGCCGTACCGTCAAAGCCACCCACCGCATACAGCTGGCCATTGACCACTGCTAGGCCGACCTAAATGTGATAACCATAAAAGTAATTATAGTATTAAATTTAAAACTAGAGTACGAAAATACTTGATATTTGACAAAAACTCACTCCACTTCTTCTGGAAGTCATGGCGACTATCGGACTCCAGGAGTTTGTGTGGGGATTGTAACGCTCAGCGCTGGACAGCTCCATGCAATCGTCCCTGCCGCCAACAGCGTATATGAGATTATTAAATACCGCACAGCCCAAGTGTTTGCGTCTCGTCGACATGGGCGAAACCTGAGACCATTTGTTTTGCCTCGGGTCGTATCGCTCGACCGTGTTCAGAGGCGACTGCCCATCGGACCCGCCGATGGCGTAAAGATAACCACCAAGGACTGCGACAGCTACCCCCAATCGTCGTGTCGTCATCGGCGATACTTTCGACCATTTATTCTCTTTTGGATCATATCTGGGAAACGCAAAAAAGGTACGTTCAGTAATGGTCATAATTTTTTGCTTTCCAGCCAAGAAGCAAATTGTTAAGTTTACCTCTCAACATGGTTGAGACATTGAACGCCATCCTGTCCACCAACGGCATAGAGGAATCCATCCAGCACAGCGACTCCGACACTAGTCCTGCACGATGTCGTAGGTGCTACGTCGCAAGACCACTGATTCGTCTGAGGATCATACCTCTCTATGCTGTTAAGATAACTCTGTCCATCGTGTCCACCCACGGCGTACAAAAGATCGTTCAGTACTGCCACTCCGACACCACATCTTCTCTTGCTCATAGGCGCTACCATTTTCCAGTCTACTGTGTTGGGATCAAATCGCTCCACGCTCGCTATCGCGTCTCCTGAACACCAGCCACCCACCGCGAAAAGTACCTGAAATTCATTCAAAATTGTTTAAGTATATACTTATTTAAAAAAAAAAAAATGTGTGTAATTGTCAAATATCAGGATCGTTCCGTACCTCGCCACGTCTAGTCGGTTTTCTCGGGCGCGTTCTCGGGCCCTGCATGAGCGGCCTCTCCTGCGGCAGTAACAAGTAGTTTTTGGCCTCATCGACGAGATCCCGACAGGCGTCGTCCGAGCGCACTAACAGATCCGAGCCTACGGTGCCGACGAGGAACTTGGGACTGAGCAACGGCAGCCGCACATGCTGGAGCACTTGGGCAAGGTGCTGACGTCGCTCGGTCACGTTGTACTTGACCCAGTTCATAACTGCGCTGAAGACCTGCTCTTCCGTGCGTACGTTCAGCTCGTCCGAGGAGATTATGTCGACGAGCTGGCCCACCGGCAAAAGCAGAAACTCCTCGCTTTCCATTACCTAAAAAAATCGAGTCGTGCTTTAGTTTCAGAATAATCCTACTAGGTTTTGAAGATACGTTTTTTGCTTTAAAATAACTTATGATAACACATATGATTATCGAATCCAAATTTGACTTGGCTTTCGTCATTTACATCGACGAATGAAGCACTTAAAAGCAGCTTCGAATAAATTGAAGTAAGGAGACGAACTTCGGCAAATCGATATTACTGTAATAGTTGCGTTCAATCTTTCATTTACTTTAATCAATTTCACAAAACGCAGTAGCCATCATGTAAATACTAAAATTGAATATCTGAGTATACCTCCTGGAAGTTGTGCTGGGTAAACTTGTCGGCGATACGGAGAAGTTCGCGACACGAGTGCGTGTCGGCGAAAGCCCTGATGCCGAGGCAGTTGGACGGGTCGAGCTGTTTCTTGAGAAACTCGCAGCAGATGTCCTGAATCTCAGCGAGTTGGAGGAGGCAGGCGGCTGGCAAAAGGGTCTGCACGTTTGCTTCCTCGACGATGATGTGCGACGTGTAACAGAAGTCGATCAGCAGCTCCATCGCTATCTCGTCGATGTCGCGAATCGTCACCTCCGTCTGCCGCGATTCGGCCAACTCGCCCGTGAACATGGCTCTGTATGCGGAGAGAAACATTTTTTTAGATCAGTTATTTTTCGTGCCTGGAACTCGTTAAGCGTCGGTGTAATTGAGTTTGCGGGTATACAAGCGACTAGTTTATTTAACTTTTCACATTTTGTAACAAGTTGCGTTTAACAAGTTCGCGAGTTAATTAACGGCGTTGCATACTTCAGGAATAAATGCTTTTTTTTTAAACAAACAGTGAACGTTAAAACGATTGATTTTTTTTCAACAGAAATCGATTTGCTCTTTCCATTTGATTTTGAAATTCTGTTATCTAACTATAAGGCTCCATTTCTCCAATTTTTCAAGGGAGAAATTTGTTTATCTGACAAAAACAGAGTAAAGCATGCTGCAGAGAGAAATAGGAATTCTTCGCACCTGAAGTAGGGACTGCATGCCGAGAGTATGACCCTGTGAGCGAATATCTTCCTGGAGCCGACGTTGAGTACGACGTCACATAGCTCCCTGTGCCTGCGCAGCACCGCGAGCTCGGTCAGTGTTGCCCTGGGATGTTTCTCGGAGTTGTGACTGAGGCGTGCTGGCGAGGGAGCGCGATCGACGACCATCTCGCCCATCCTCTGCTGTGAGGATTGGGCTGCAGCTGCGAGACCCGCGCTCCCCGACGCCCCTCGAGTCCCCCCGGCTACCTGGAGGCGCAGCGGGGGTGACGCCCAACCCCACACAGAGTCTATCTGTAACAGTCAATTTTGCAAACTGGTTAGATGAATACTTGATGTGTACGTGTTGCGCTGTGCAAGTGGCTTCTCTCTTGGGAACTGGATCGAGTGAGTTCACTTGTGGTCGGAGCATGTGGAGCAGGATGTGGTGGGACTGGAACTGTACTCGGGAGCAGATATGTTGGTATTGACTTTAGTAAAATAATGATGTTATTTTTGCACTATGCACCCAATGAATAAAGTGCCTATGTTGAAAGAATATTTGAAGCATGTGAGTTAATTAAACCAGTATAAGTATAGCTCCTCATATAATAAATCAATCTTTTAAAAATAGTTGAATCTATCACTATGAAACATTTTTTGAATCATGTAAATAAAATTAAATGAAAGCTTATGCAAAGCAGCCTTGGAATTTGCGCAAGATAATCAGTTATTGCGCCAGTTCTTATAGTGAATATCGCTGACAGTTTGCTTACTTTGTACTTTGTAGATGATATTTAGTTGTTTTTCAGTCAAGACTCAGGATGCATTAGTATATAACTAAGATTGATAAATATCAAAATGATTTTAATAATACCATCAGCAGGTTGCTCAAATTAAAGTTTTCAGATAGCAAAGATCAACAACTAATTGCTCTGTTTGAGATAAAAATTCAAAATTATCTTTCCAATAATTTTGTTTGCTAAATCAGATAAAAGTGCAGTAGACATGAAATTAAAACGTTGAGATAAATTATTGCAATAATAATGAAATACCAATACGTCCTATTGTCCTTTGTTTTACTGCAGGTGTAATGCAAGTTATGAAGCGTAACAAGTTTTTCCACAACCTACTTTAAAATTGGTTTTGCAGTGGATTCAAAACTGTGTTCCCATTAAGAGTGCAGACTTGGCAGTTCTCACCTCGGCGTGTTTACAAACCAAAGAAAATAGTACCCCAATTAACAGAAGCGTAATAATTTGCAATTTAAATGTAAGCATGGGAACAAAGGGAGTTGTGATAAGAAACTCATCGACACCTATAAATGACACGGAAGCTCATCGTCATCATAATAATAGTAAAATAAAAACTGCCCCAGCTGCAGGATATACAAACACTGCACAGCGTACACATAATATATGCCAAGATGATGAGTCCAGAGCTGCTTACTCATCGGAAAGATAAAAATCAAGCCCAAGGTGAAGCAGCTTTTTCGCGCGCGCACACATCTACCTATATTAAGTCCGAGGGAGAGCCCTCGCGATAACCCAGAATATAATAGCTAATGCTAAAATGAGACTGACCTTTGAGACTTTTCTGAAGCAGCGAGCGAGAAACGAGGGGAAGCTACGGAGGAGACGGCTGTCGAGACTCGGCTGCGGACGTTCTTCGTTTAGCTCAGCAATCGTCGCGCTCTGGTATCATCTTGCGTTCCTGACGATCACACAACGACTCCTCCTTTGCTGCTTGTCTTCTTGTCGTTCAGCGAAAGCGCGAGCATATAACGCACACACGACGATCCACATCAAGCCTTCATTCTCGAGCACTGTGGTTTCGCAATGTGTATAGAACACCTCGCGCGCTTTCCAGCCCGTCCCACGCAGGGTAAAATATGTGCAGAGCGCAGCCCAAATCGACGAGGCGAGAGACGGCACGTCTTTTAACGTCGCTGCACTGCAACTGCTGGAGTCTGATTCATCGCGATGATATCGAATATATACATATAGAGAAGACACTGCACTTGTCTGGAGGACGACTTCGTTGTTTACTTTTTCACCACGGGGATACGGAATTCGGGGCCCCGTGCGAGTGATTCTCGCGGACTCGACTCGACTGCGTGGGTGTCAGTCAGTCACGACTCTCGGCCTACTATAATATACGCGAGTAGATTGTGTATATACATACAGCCCGTATAGATATAGTATAGGCTCTGGCTCTGCCTGCGGATAGGCTGCCAGATGATCGTAAACAGGAACTTTGATTTTTCGTCGATGATGGCGCGAAAGTTTGCGCGAGGTGTGTTGAACGGTCGAACAAGAGAAAGGGTTTGCGACGGGTCATTATGTTTTTTACTGAAGCGCCAGATCTGAATGTTTTGCTTGTATAAGTTAATAAGTACCCTTCTGTTACAGCTATATCATATATAAATATTGAAAGATAACAAGATTTTGACGAATTAAAAATTAACGTTATTATCGATAAGTACATAACAGTTTGGACTTTACTTGGAATTGAAAAAAACTCCTTCATAAAGAGTAAACTGATGTCAAACTCTGTCCGTTTATCGGACTCGTCACTAATAGCAGTGCAAACAGACCGAGTAAAATGCATACGCGTACCTACTTCGGGCGATTCCGTCGAAGTTCGGTCCGACGACGACCCGCCTCTGCACCCCTTCCAACTCCGTACCCTGATAGGCTCATATAGCTCTGCCACAGACAGAGATATAGAGCTAGTCTATAGTCTTCGGAGTTAGGCCCGCTTATGCACAACACGTATACCTATACCTATACCTACATACTCATACTCAAAGAATCCTATATTGCTCGCAATAGGCTGGCCGGTGTTCGTTCATCAGAGACTCCGATAGAGCAGAGTGCGTTATTTGGAGTGTACGGCATATATTCCGAAGCACAAATCACGCAAGCCGTGTGTATATAATACGAATACACACTGAGACTAAGTGCGCGCGCGGATTATCATCCCGCAGGAGTCTTTGGCATCGACAAAAAGGCGTCGCGGGGCTCTCGGAAAGTTTCGGAGCTTGGCGTTAAATGGGCGATCTGCCGCAGAGCCAGAGTCGTGTTGACGAGTCGGAAAGATGGACCAGGCGCCGGCAGGTGAGCATCTTTTCCTAGTGCTTGCGGAGAGCGACTGTGTGTGTACTCGAGCGCGTAGGTTTGGAACAAAGCTTGGCACCGGTGCAAATATTTCTTCGGCGGGTATACTTAAGTGTGCAATGCGGATGAATGTGCGCGCCGCCGCCACCGCGGGAGAGCATTTTGCTTGGGGGTCGCACGAGGCTTGTAGGTTACTCGCACTCACCGAACAGGGTTCGTTCGAATGATTTTTCGGGAGTTTCGTCTAGTGCATCATTGCTCGAGGATAGTGGATTCGGTGGAGCATGAGGAATGATACGGTGCTTCGTACTTGGCGGTGATAGTATAGCGGACGGCTGGGATTTTGAGGTTAGAGCAAGTGTATTAGCATTGCAAATAGCGACTTTTGCGTTTGGGCATTATATCGATTTTTCTAAGTTAACAGTGCGTATTTTGAGACTCGGTTAGTCTTGTTTTGACTTCAGACAGTCAGCTGCATGTGAGATTAGATCGCGGCCTCAGAGTTTTAGCTTACATTCTCGAAATTCATTTCTATTCCTATATGCTATAATGAGTGTCTTGTAACAGTTTAATTTATTGACAGGAATCTCTCAAGTCAGGTATATCATTACTCACCCCTACAAGTATTATATAGTTATTGTTAGCGCGAGAATATTTTTCCAACCAGTCTTTTTTCTTTCAATCTAGATACCGAACTGCGCAACATCATAGATAAGTTGGCGCAGTTTGTCGCACGCAATGGCCCTGAGTTTGAGCAGATGACAAAGAACAAGCAGAAGGACAACCCAAAGTTCAGCTTCCTCTTTGGTGGAGAGTACTTTAACTACTACCAGTACAAAGTGACGACAGAGCAAGCCAGTAAGTGGGACAAAACGCCTTTACATCTACATCGTTTGAGACTGTTTGGGAAGGGATAAATTTTATACTTCCAAAAGTGAGAGAGAATTTCAAAAGTAATTGGGAGTTATTGTCTGTACGGTATGGCAAAAAATATGAGATGGCGACGATTATTGGAGATCATTTGTTACGGAGCAAAAGAGCACTTGGAATTGCATAAAAAAAACAAAATAAAAATATTATATTTTTGACTGAGCTTCTCTAAGCACCATGCAATAATTCACCATCATTCGTTTGCAGTTTTAAAACAAAAAGGAATAAATCCAATGCAAAATGCAGATCCACGTTTAAAAGTTTCGCAGCAGCAGCAATCACCAGCAGTAGGTGTCAATAATGTTGGCATGACTCAAAATAATGGTCTAAACTCAGTTAACATGGGACCTGCCAGCAATCCCCCCTCTATGATGGGCTCAGGCCCACCAAACTCAGGTCACATGCCTGGACCTCCTAATGCTGGTCCAGGGCACTTACCTGGACCCCATAATTCAGGTCCTGGGCAGCACATACCAGGTCCTCAAAATTCTATTGGTAGATCGTCGGGTTGGCTTCAGAATGAACTGGCCAGTCTTCAGTCGCAGCAGACAACATTGCAGGACCAGGTTCGTCAATCGGAACAGAATTTAGCTGCTCAGCATGCTGCATTGATGGCACAGCAGCAAGGAAGAGTTGAGGATGCAGTGCGACAAGCACAAGAGAATAACCTACAGAGCAATGCACAAACCACTAATACAGATTTGGCTGCTTTTGAAGCTGTTCTGCAGCCAATTATAGATACTTGCACTAAGGATAGCATTAGTGCAGGAAAGGCATGGATACTTCAACACTCGAATACTCTTGAAAGTAATCAAGTAGTTGCAGAGCATCTACTTAAGAGGTAGGCTGCTCTCAGGTTATAAATCATACATTTTTTTTCCAGCAATCATGTAATGCTTATAATTTAAACTTGTGAATTAAATTTTAGAGTTATTCAGGAAACCACTTTTACTCATAAACTTCATATTATTTATCTCGTAAATGATGTGTTGCATCATTGGTAAGTTATTGGATTTTAATATCAATATAAATGTAATTAAAATTACTGTATTTTAATCAATTGAAATGAAACTTAACAAACTCTATAAACGTTAATAGTGCTCGAAAAAAATCATTGGAGTTAAGAAAAGCAATGGAAAGTGTTGTGGTACCAATGTTTTGTAATGCATCATTAGCTGCTACAGAGGAACAGATTGTCAAATTGAATAAGCTTTTAAGTTTATGGGAGTCGAAGAATAATTATTTCGAGGAAGGCATTATCGAGAAACTGAAGAATCCTAGCAAATCGTGGTCAGATTATCAGGCGAGCGTTATGACACAACATGCGAATGCTATTTCGTCTATCGCCGCCACTACGAAGCAGACATTTGATAATTACCAAGCTCAGCATCAAGCATTTGTCAATCATGCAATGAGGCAAATACAATCTATAGAGCAACAAAAGATTGTTCTAGACAGGCAACTTAAAGCTCCGCCGCCCCCCGCATCAATGGTAAAAACTTGAATTTTTTGTTAGAACTTATCATGATTATTTATTTAACTATAATTTTATGAATTCTCTTAAAATTGTACTCTTATTTATACTAAGCAGACAAGACAGTATTATAATTACAATGAAGAGTATTATTACTAACAAAATACAAGATGATTATAGTTATAATTAATTTACGTCTCGTAGAATCAGCAGAACGTGCCACCTCATGGAGGACCGCCACCGCAACATGGAGGTCCACCTCATGGTGGTCCACCGCCGCAACATGGAGGTCCGCCACCTTCGCACTCCGGCATAGGGCAGCAGCATGGTGGTCATTCCCTTGACGGCCCACCTCATGATCGAGGAGGTCCGCCCTACGGTGGTTCGCCACACGATGGAGGTCCGCCCTTTGGAGGGCCACCCCCACACGACGGTGGCCCACTCTATAGAGGATCTCACCACGATGGAGGAGGTCCACCCTATGGAGGCCCACCCCACGAAGGAGGTGGCCAGCCATACGGAGGTCCACCACCTCACGATGGACCACCATACGGGGGACCACCACCGCATCATGGTGGCCCGCCACCTCACGGTAGTCCGCCTCACGGTGGTATGTCGCACGGAGATTATCCACCACACAGAGGTCCACCACATTCTGGATCGCCTCACGGAGGACCACCTCACGGAGGACCACCTCACGGAGGACCACCTCACGGAGGGCCACCTCATGGGGGACCACCTCACGGAGGACCACCTCACGGAGGACCACCCCACGGTGGGCCACCTCACGGAGGGCCACCCCACGGTGGGCCACCTCACGGAGGGCCCCCTCACGGAGGACCACCTCATGGAGGACCACCGCATGGAGGACCGCCTTACGGAGGCCCTCCTTTACACGGGGGACCACCTCATGGAGGACCACCGCATGGAGGACCTATGCAACATGGCGGGCCACCGCATGGTCCACCACGAGGTATGAATTAGAATTTTCAAAATATTTATTTTTTACTGTGGCAGTTTTTTTAAATTATCGTGATATAGCTTTTTCCTAAAATTTTTGATTATTGGAAAGATAGTTTTCTGCAATTATTTTATATATATTGGACGCAAACGAGATTGTTCTCTAACGCATCCAACCATACGCCCCATCAAAAACTTTGACTCTCATTGTACAGAACTTGCTGCAGGGATGGGGCCACCTCACGGAGGTATGCCACCTCACGCTGGTCCAATGGGCCATGGCGCTCCACCACCTCACGGAGGAGGGCCACCACCGCATGATGTAAACTTTAGTCAACCTCCGCCAGGCTGGAACGGACCACCAGGCACAGGACCTGGAGGTCCACTTGGTGCGGACCCCTTTACGCATTTACCACTGCCAGATTTCTCGAGGCCACCGCCGGGCTTTGGGCCGCCGCCTCCGGCGCCGCAGCAGCAGCCACCACCGTTAATGGCCCAGGAGATCTGTCTGGAGGATCTGATGCCTAGCATGCCTTACTTTGAGTTGCCTGCCGGATTAATGGTGCCGCTTATCAAACTCGAAGACTGCGAGTACAAGCCTCTCGATCCAGAGGCAATCAGATTACCACCGCCTGCGCCGCCTAGTGATAGACTACTTGCTGCAGTTGAGGCGTTCTATTCGATGCCCAATCACGACACTCCCAGAGACAGGTCAGTTAGTTGGTTCAAGGGTTTAGTTTGGTGTGTTAAGTTCATGATGGCTGGTTCTTCTTGATCTTGCTGTTTGTTTATTTATCTATTATTTATTTATCTATTGTAAAATAGCCACTCACTGATCGTACATCAGTGTTTGAAAAAAAGTTGAAAAATCATTCATTTTCAAAATTTAGAAGCGGATGTATACTGACTCCGATTTGTTTCTAGAAATTGGTTAACTTGTTTGTTATGTAATAGTAAGGGTTTCAAAAGCATGGTTCTGAAAGGCCATTGATTTTTATGAGCAATATTTTTAGGTTGTTTGTCTAATTTTATATTGTGTACATGAAGCTTTATAGCATATTAACTGTCGCTAGATTTTTGAAACGCACGTGTGAGCAATTTAAAAAGAATGTCTGTCTAAATTTATCAAAATTTTGTTTTGTTACTGCGCTGGATCTTATGCTGGGAATCTGGATTACTAGAAGGTGCAGTATTTGACATTTTTATTGAACGTTTTGTAAAAACGTTACAATAGCCTAAAAAGATTGGTAGAAAATGACACTGTTGATTTTAGATGGGTTTATTAAATTCACTTTATTGGGAAACCTTTGGTAATTCGTATACCTATTGAATTTTTATTTAAAAGTTTTATGGATACATCGTAAACTCATCTTCAAGTTCCAGCCTAAAGCATACAAATTTCTACTAGTACTAACATTTTTTATTAACATTTCAGTGATGGTTGGGAAAAGCTAGGATTATACGAATACTACCGGGCGAAGAACGAAGCTAAGAAAAAGAAGGAAGAACAGATCATGTGTGGTTTAAGAGAAAAGTCAAGATCGCCATCACCAATAGTCCGGCCGCGCTCGAAGAGCCCAAGTCCACCAAAGAAACGCTATAAAAGCAAGTCTAGGAGTCGATCGCGGTCTCGGTCACGAGGCAGGAGTAGATCAAAGTCACCACCACCGACTTCAAATCACCGACCAAACAACCGTAATCAGAATCACAATAGTCGTAGTCGAAGGAGACGGAACAGCAATAAGGGTGGGCAGAGCGGTGACCAGGCACAACAGCCACCTCCAACGCCGCATAGGGGTAATGGCTCGCCTGATAGAAGAATGGATCGAAGTGATAGGAGTCCTACTCCGCCTAGTTTCTTGTAAGTACAGGAATTTAAAATGCCATATTCATTAATTATTTTTAACGCACAAATCTATGAAGTATACTTTTTATTAATTAATTAATAATAATAATTTACGTTGTGTCATGTATGATTTTTTTTATTATTCCTAATAGGGGCTCAATGTACAGCAAAGCTAATCAAGATATGGGACTTGATGAAAGTAACAAAGGCCACCAACTCTTACGAAAAATGGGCTGGGGTGGAGCTGGCCTGGGTGCGAACGAGCAGGGGATTGAGGCTCCCATCTCCGGAGGTGAGATACGCGACCGCACGGATATGTACAAAGGCGTGGGTGTGAACCTTAATGACCCTTATGAAAACTTCCGTAAGAGCAAAGGCCAGGCTTTCATCACGAGGATGAAAGCGAGGGCAGAAGAACGAGCAGAAGAGAGAGGCGATCGAGATTAAAGTAGTGACTGTGAGAAGGTGACATTAGATACAATTTTTACAAACGGTGCGTGCATTTAACTTTGCGCAGAGATACAAAGACAAAACTAAAGACACATGTGAGTGCCACTATCGTGTGAATAATGGTTACAAGGGTATTATTATTGAATACCCTTATGATAATGCAAAAATTTCAAGAAATTTTTATATTAAGGTATCTGAGAAAAATGAAAGCGAATTTTTGAGATTCTAGGATAGAGTTTGTTTATTCTAACTAGTTTTACGAGGATGAAAGCTTCAATGTAGATGGGAATGATTACAGTGATTTATGAAGCAAGTGATTTTTCGATTTGTTTACAAGCTTTACCTTGTTAATATCCAATGAATTTTCGTACGTGTTTGTCCGTTTTTATGAATTGTCATTCTTTTTAAAATTCTCGACTATTGCGTGAAACTACACGATGAATTGTAGAAATACTATAAACCAGAATTATGCTTCGGCTGCTCTTCAATATTACATGTAAGTTTGTTGATAAGATTGTCCGGTATACAAAGTTGTATAACAGGAAATTTCCAATATTCTTTCTGTATTATTTGTACCTCGTTACCTCATGTTTCGTTAATACATGCGTCGTTTATAATGATTAATCGATTAATCATTGTTAAAAAGTCGGAAACCATGCTTGAGCAATGAAACATCAATGCTAAAGAACTTGCATGCACGAGATCGCACGAATAAACTTGTATTTATAGATTTAATGATAATTATATTGAATACAATGTAACTAGACTCAAAAAATAAAAAAATCTGTACATTTCGTAAATCAATAGACTTTTCTTACCAAAATTACAAGCTTCATCCTCTTTATTTACCGACCTATTCTAATTTGTAATCATTTAGGATAGCCGGCGCTTGGCTTTGTAAAAAATCTGCAACGTACGCTTATGCGCAAGCAACTACTTCGGGGCCGCGATAAGCAACGCTCGCAGATACGATGCCCTTATCGCTGTCTTCCGTCATGTGCGCCTCTTCGCCAACGTATTTTGTCCGGGGAAGAACACATTTTCTTCTTTTGGCTGGCTTTACTTGAAAACTCCCACCCCGGCAGTGTTGGGGCAGAGATAATCGAACTGACGAAAACCGATTAACGAACTGGTTCATTGCGTGGGTCAGAAACAGACGCAGAGATGGAGGCGTCGCAGCATTTTTCATTTTCATACTGTTATCTTAGCTTCTGCATTATATGTATGCGCTATAATCTTTCTAGTTTGTACACATGCGTAGGATATGCGGTAAAAGTGTACGACTGAATGTTTTGGCACAGTAAAGTAAAAATTTCCAATATATCAATCTCGTTTTGGAGATAGATAACAGTAATGACGCGAATTGAAATATAGCGTTTTTGCTTGTGCTTATCCTTCCATACCGAATAGTTGTGTCTTTCTTTTTGTCTGCTTGTATTCGTATTCTTGTAATACAAAATACTTAAATTTCTGTTTAATGTACATATATCATATTCAGTACATAAATAAATAAATAAATATTCACGAAGGCGTGAATTTGATCTGGCAAGAAATGTACTCCGGAAGACGACTGACGCTAACTCGAGGTATATCTTCTTACCTTTTCTTCGGCTATCACTTTTTAATGCACTTTATCTACTGCATGTCTCACGTGACGACGGCTGCAGAAAAAATAATTCACTGATAATGGGATGATGATGAGCGAAAACTCGAATTACGTATGCTTGCGGAACGAAGATTCACACCAGGGGAGCGTAGATAGTTACAGATAAACTCGTTCTCGCGCACGTTTTAGACAAACGTGACCCACCTATTTTCAATGTCACGTTGAGGATATATAACGCCACTAAACAATGTAACTATACAGTGTTCTTGGACGTATTATAGCATCCTGGGGTCTACACATAAGTAACTACTTTTGTGCTTTAAAACAGAAGTCGTTGATTGCTCTATTTCTTAAATTTTCTGCAGGCTGTGAGTTTAAGTACTCTATCATGTTTAACAAGCTGAAATATCGTTTGAGTAAATTAACTTTTCCGCCGTCAGACACGCGTAAAGATGCGCAATCGTTGGGAATTTTTAATAACATTCATCAAAGTCATCAACTATTTGTGTCGTACCATCATCCTGACTCACTATAAACATGGTAGTACAAACCTCCAAGCGCCCGCATACGTAATCTTCGTACATCCACGTGGGCCACTCGTTCAAGAACTTTTTTTCCAAGACTCATCGCACGTTTTTTTAAGAACAGCAAAATGTGAATAACACCTTTTCAGGAGCACACATTTTTGTTATGATAGATGTGTTTGCATTTTGGTGTGGTGATTTAGATCTGCGTCAGCGATTTTAGCAATTGTGTTTTTTTGCAAATTTTGCAACTGTGTTTGCGTAAGTAAGTGCGACAAACTTTGACTTTGAAGCGACGTATATTCAATTGTTTTTATTATAACGAGTTTGCCGTTTTTGTTTAATTAAGCTATAGTTTTTTTTCATAGCGACTTATGAATGTGTGGAGTGTCTATGTGTGACGCGTGATGAACGAGCGCATATACGTCATTTTAAATAACTCTTTTCATTATTTAATGTTTACAATGGCACGAACTAGTTATAGCAGCGAATAAAAAAAAATTAGATTTACATGCACGCGCTTACGAGTGCATACTATCTGTAACTGCGCTATAAGTTATATTAGCTTTTTCGAATATCCGGATAACAGAAATTCAGAAACTTCTCGATCTACTCCGATTCCAGAAAGACCTACAGAATGTTGTTGTGCAAGCTTCTATATAAACTATACGTATATATTTTCTCAAATGCGCCATTCGCGCGAATCCTGCCCCAGAAACTATACATCCATCAAATATACACAAGATCCGCCTCTACATAAATTTTTCCTCTTGTACACAGAGACAAATCGTTCTTTAAACTCTCCCATATCTACCCGATTGAAGACTCACGAACGCACTTTAGACCGCGTTAATCTCCACGCGGAATCCTCTCGAAGCTCAATTGACGCAGTTTGGAAAAGAAATGGTGTTATAGAGGCTCGCGCCAGCTCGGTCTCGTGATAATTCCCGCAATGCACGAGCCGCTCGTTGAGATAAGTGCACCGCAGCGAGCCGCGAGCGGAAAGAAGCGTGCGAAGAAACAAAGTGCACGGTCGTGTGTGAGATAAGTGTATATACTTGTACGCGACTGACGCGGTTATGCAATTTTGTGTCTGCTGTTTTTAGCGTGCGACGATGTTGTTGATCAAGCTCGTAAAGTGCACGTAGACCGCGTGTTTGATGCGTATATTGATGGTCGATTGGTTTGGATGTGGCGATTGAGTAGATTTCTGAAAATTCCAATACACACCGCGCACTGAACCGAGCGCGCGTAATTTTAATACCAGCGGTGCACGTATACATAGCTCAACACATGCGTGGTAACAACCTGTCGGCTGCACTCGCGCGCGTGTTATAAGTGGCGGCGCAAAAACGCGCATAAAAATCGCGATGTGCAGCTCGACCGCGTTACCTTACACGTGACTTTGCGCGCGAGCGATCTCGAGCGCGGCGAGAGGAGCTGTATGTACCTATCTATGTAGAAGTATGTATACTTTAACGTGCTTTAATTAATTTTGAAAATCAATCGCGTATCTAATATTCCTCCGTCGAGTCTGGATAATTCCAGAAGCGATGTTTACCAGCCGCTTTCAAATGCCGCCTATTCAGCGATATTACACTACATAATGCGGCATTGGATCGACGCTAAGAAAAGGAGAAATCACTATATATAAGTAGTATAAACAGCCATCTGCAGACCAAGCGCGTCAGCGAATCCCCGACGCAAGCTACGTACAAAAAGCCACATCAACGTATCAATTTCCCGACACACTTAATTTGCATATAAATAAACGACGCACTCTGTGTAGCGCATCTACATCGAATCTACGGTTGCCGATGCATCGGCTTACATAACGTGTTATCACATATACGCACAGAAAACTTTCACACTACGCGTCAGCGGCATGTATATAATTACGAACTTTCCCATCGCGCAAGCGTATAGTCATCGGGAAATTCCTCGGCGCAGGCATCCTGTGTATATCTCGAAAACGCCGCCGCTCGCGTATATAAGCGAGAAAAACAAAGTCGCGCGCGGAAAAAGGAAAGGAAGCCGGCGAGCGAGCGAGCGCGTTACAATCCACGTGAGCTCAGCGCCGGGTCACGAGGCTGTACACGCTCCACGGAGGCACGTGCGCGCAATGTGCTCGCGTGCGTTCTAGGCTATAATGGTCGGCAAAGTGTGTATATAGCGGGAAAGGGAGGTGTGAGCTTTTTGCTGTTGCGCTGTTGTGCTGTTGTGCTGTTGTGTGTGGAGAGGACTTGTTGGGCGTAGGTGGTATGGATAAGATTGTGTAAGTTTTGGGTGTATGGGACAACTTATATTGCTTCGGGAAAGTATCGGAGTCAAGCTTTCCTCGAAATTCCGAACTTTTGCTCTGGAAATAGAATCGCGAACTTATCTGTTTGCGCGTCGTTGGAAATAAACATTTTCGTTGAAAAACATCAGAGGCAGATCTATTTAAAGTGTGAAGAGATATAGTGCTCTGGATTGATTAGGCAATAACTGCTTTATAGCGAGATCGTGGTTACTGCAATTACATTCGTTTGTTGTGATACTCAAGTCGAATTATCAAACTGTATATACCCTTTGAACACTTTGTTTCAACAACAACAACAACAACAACAACAACAACAAGCGTCATTATGCACCTCTACCAAACCCGCAGTTGAATAGCCGCCGCGCACTCGCAGCATCGCGTGCCAACGTATACCTATATATCCTCTCGCTTATGCTATAACAAGCGTCGAGGCGCCAATTAAAACGCACATCCATGTATACACTCGCAAAGACGCAAAGCCTAATACGCAGGCTACACCTCGCACGTGTACAATAGACCGTCGACTTTTCCGCTCACGTGTGCCACGCGCGCATACTCGCTAAAATAGACGTCGGGCTTTTCTTCGCGTGCATTACGCGACAGAGGGGAAGGGTGCGAAAATAAACGTCCTGCAGCCTCGATTTTCACAGCGCGCGCGCGCGCGCGACGAGAGCCGGGTTCTTTGATTTCTTCTTCTCCTCCTCGAGATTTGCGAAACGTCGTATGTATGTATATCTTTCGCCGCCTATAATTATCTCTCGCTCTCGAAAAATATCGTTACAATATGTCCCTCCTAATCAAAAACTGACAAAAACAACAAGCATAGAAAGCCGGAATCGGAATTGGGTTGGTTAGCGTCGATTTCGCGCGCGTCTCTTTCGAAAGCGCGTATAATAGTGCCGAAGCATTGCGCAACCGTCCAAGACGATTCCGGCGCTAAAGCGCACGCGTTATCCGGTCGGCACTGCTGCATTCCACTCCACGCTTCGTCTTCCGTTACTGCCCAGCTGGTTTATTGTCGTCGTTCCGCCGCGCTTATAATTATAAACGCGGGCTTACGTAAATCAGAGACACGCGCCGATCGGACTACTGTGTGGCTCAGGGAAATTATGTCACTGAGCAGAGAGGATGTGAAGAGGGGTAAAGTAATCTGGTCGGCTGTGTGAGAGCGAACGTTTTTAACGTTTTTGTGGATCAGTTAATTATAACTACTCGTGCATATATTAAATTACGACCACGTGACCAGACTTTTCACACTGAACTATCATGCTGCGTACACGCTCACTGCATACATACCTACTCCGAAGCGTTTCTTTCGAGATTGCGAAGTACAAAAAAGCTATTTACCATTTGCATAAACCGCGCGAGATAACGTCGCCGTCAAACGAAACGGTATAAGGTCGAGTCTCTTTGGAAAAATCACACGCGAGCGAGAGAGTTGAGGACCGGATTCCGCTTGGACACGTACACACTCGATCTAGAGAACAGTAAGAATTATACGATTATTCAGGCCAGCAGTTTCGATACCGCGATAACATCCCGTTTTCACGTGTGTCTTTCTCTCTCTCTCTCTCTCTCTCTCTCTCTCTCTCTCTCTCTCTTATCCGATATTCAACTCATAATAATTCGTGCGCATCGCTTGGCTGACGTTCATATTCGCGTACACGCGGTGCGATAAACTCGAGAGACTGAAAGTCATCATCGCGACGGTAGCTATAAGCGCGCGACGCGTGTAAATTTGTGTAATCCGTTTCGCAAGTGTGCTGATGCAGGAGACACGCTGCTCAAACACAGGAGGAAACACGCGCGCCTTCTTTCTTCTCTCTCTCTCTCTCTCTCTCTTCTGTGCGCACAGGCGATTTGCAAACTCGTGATACGCCACACTTACGCGTGTTCAAACATGAGATTCTTTTTTTTCTTCCTCCCTGAGTCCCGAAATGTATGCGTGTATCTTTCCATTACGCGAGAAAGAAAAAGAAGAAGAAGAAGGAAGAAATTATATTATATACTCGCAGCCGCTGCTGATGTATCTTTTGGAATATCCGAATAGGCGTGCTGGAGATAAGGCGTGTGTTTTGTAAAAATTCCGCTTGGAATGTATTTTGCAGGAGAGTAGAGCGAACGAGCGAGTTGATTGACTTTTTTCGCTGATAATTCGAAAATATCGCGAGGGACAGGCTACTCTGACATCATTTGCGGCACACGTGACTTATTATGTGTCTGCGAGTCAAACCTTTATAGTGTGATGTAGTAGTTTCTTATCGGAAAAGGTTTTCGAATATTTACGCTTGCGAGTATTACACCAAATAAAGTGGGAGATAAAAAAAAGAGGAAACTCGAGCGAGTTTGAAATTACAGCGATAGACGTCTCTAGACTATAGACGGCTCTGTGAATTATATGTTTTACGTCTGTGTCGATTAGCTTAACTATAAGTGACTAAGCGTTACCATGAGATTTGGCAATTAACTGAATTATTACAAATAATTAAGCATCGGCGGGGTATCGCCGTCTAGCCAAACCTGTACCTTATCTACTGATGTGCTTTTCAACTGCATTGACTTCGATACAGACTTTTCCACGAATTTAGATAGTTCATTGTGTTTGGTTGATACAGCGACAATTAATTTAACAGAAGCGTAAAGGTGTAAAACCGTCGGTGTCATGATAACCATTCAAGGCAACGACAATCACGCCGATATAAATTAAAGTAGATAAAGGGCGATTGCAGTAAGACACCGTCCATATACGTCACTCCAGAGTCAAACCCCGCAAAGAAAAATCTCGACACGCAGCACATCTGAAAAAGCCTTCAAGAAGGTCACCACCACACGCGTACAAGTGAAACCGCATCAGGCGACGCTTCGCACTCCGCCTGCTACAGTAGTATATATATACACAAACACATGTACATACATTCACTCACCAGTGCAAGGGGCTATATATACCTATATATGCACGCATTAACAGAGAGTAGGTAGCATGTAGAGCGAGGGAGAGAGAGCAGCGAGCGCGTGACTGGACACGTGACCGGCGGAGCACACGGTGCTCGCGTGACCGAGACAGCGCGACGTCACGCGCACGTGTCGCGCAGCGTGGCGAACAGAGAGAGAGAGAGAGAGAGAGAGAGAGAGAGTGTAGTGCACAGTGCAGTCTACCGCTTCTTTCTTATTCTGTGCAGTGCTGCACTGCGGCGATGTATAGTTATTTTTCTCCGTGTGTATGTATATAGCGATGGGAGGACAGGGTCGGACGGTTGGACGCTGGCGCCCAGAGATCGGTATCTGCGCTGCCGATTTATCGCCGGATACGTGCGCGATATAGCTTTTTTGCGCGGCATTTAAAATTCACTATAAAGCGAACATTATAGTATATACCTGCGGATTAAAACTTTATCTCGTTCGACGAGTCTAGCACACGTATAGCCGGTGCACCAACTTACCCCCAGCGATTTCAACAGCGCGACGTCGTCGTGACATATAGTGTCACGCGCGCTATCTGTCGCGACGAGCGCACGCGCTTTTCGAGTTTCCGCGAAGCGAAGCCGTTATCCGTACTGATAACGAGAGAGCCAACATTATATACGTATGTGTGTATACTCGGGGTCTACGACATGCAGGTTTCGTTGCAGTGCGACGAAAGTGGGCGAATTTTTCCTGCGTTTTCGAAAGCTGCGGGTGCGATACATATAAGAGATTAGCGTCTCGGCACGTTTTCCTCAGCGAAATTTACTCGGAGACGCGATGAAAGTGTCGAGAGCGACGCGTTGAGATCGATAATCCCTGATACTTATCTCGGACTTTGCTCCTTTCTGCGAGTGCTATTTGACTTTAGGTACGTGACGGTCTCGCAGATGAAAATTTTGTCAAACAGGAAACATCGGCGCTATAGACTTTGATCCGAGCGTCAGGTTCGAGGGATGATGAGTGCGTGAGGAGGCGAAACTCAAATCGGATCTAGTCAATCAAAGCGATGTTTTGGTCACGATCTGAATTATCTCAACTCACGTCTTATCACGTGGCTGACATACTAGTGCACGAGGAGTAAAGTCATCAGCTGAAGACGATGATTTCGAGGTGCATTCATGAGGCCGTTTGATGGAACACTCGCGCGTGACTGCGAGCACGAGTTAATGGCATTATTAAGAGGAATTTCGGGCTCTCTCGAAGCTTCCGATGATTCCGCGTGCGGTTTGGATGGTTTGTTCGGTTAGGACCGGTTGGAAAAACTTTTCGATGATAGACGCGGTCGAAAAGTTTCCTTATTATAAGCACGATTGCAAATCCTCACAAAAAGCTGTCATGTCTCTTCGGCCGTAAAAAATCGTAAAAACGCAAATTTCGCTCTAATATATACCTCCCTCGTAACACCGCACTGCGCAAGTCTTAGCTCAAAGTCAAAAAAAAATCTTCATCATTTCTTCGAAAACAAACAACATTAAATACTTATATCCTAGGGCTCGACCACAACTGAGTCCGCACCTGACCGCGGCGCGCCGGTTCTTTCCGCGGGGGGGAGCGAGAACGGCGCCCGTAGGGAGGGGATCCCCCGAGCAACTGCATGCCAGAGAGACGGAATCGAGGAACAGCAACAGCGCACACAACACGCGGACGCGCGTATAGACACTTCTCGCGCACGTTGTATATTCTTCGCATCCGATTCTTCGTTATAATATATAATATATACACGCGTACACGTGTGTATAGTAATATATTGTAAGAACCCCTCCCGAGCCCTTTATACACACACACACACTCCTATTTTCGAATTCATACGCCACTGTATCTAGCCGGAGAATTTCGCTCTCGTCGAGAGTCAACGGCCTTATCTCTTCTCTCTGTCTCTCTCGCACGTGCCTTATCTCGTCTTTATCTCGCGGCTTTTCCGTCGAGAAGACACCGCAGCTCTGCGTGTGCATGTGCATGTGTGTGTGTGTGTGCGCGCGTGTGTGTGTGTGCGGAGGCGACGATCGGTAAGTCGTCCGCGGGTTTCAGTTGTACTTCGCACCGTCGCGTGATATTGTATTTTCGACGGAGGAAAGTTTTACGCGGCCTACACTCTCTCTAAACTTATCTGGCCTAATTAGCCACTCCGTGTGAGCGTGTCTCCGGGAGATTATTTTTAGAGCACATTATAGCGGCTGCTTTTCTCGGTCGATGCATTTCCTGTATATTATGGGCTGCGAGTGAATGAACCACGTGAATAGTGTTATTTTCGGGATCGTATTGTTGTTGTTGTTGTTGTTGTTGTTGTTGCGGACAACAGGTGGTTCTGGCATTATACAGTGTGAACAGTGTATACGTGCGTTTTTTTTTGGTGAAAGGTGACGTGTACGGTTGTATCCAGTTCGATGATGAAATTGATTACTCCTTGAGGTAAAGATCTGTATACGATGTTATATACTAGCTATAGCTGCAATCTTGAAACGATATTCCTCGCGTATTACATCAGTTTTTAATTATAGTGAAGAATTTTTGATCGGGATATCTTCGTTGCGCAACCGCAACGTTAGGTAGATCATCGTTTTGAAAAAAAAAGCACTGACCATAAATCGCCGCCTCCTATGTATGCCATGAGTTGCGCTACTCTTGACATAAAATCCGAACTGTGCTCGTCTTCGAAGAAAGCGACTAAACACCTAAGTATACATTAAGAAAAATCAAATCATAGAGAAATTCCAAAGCGCGAGAGCGTGAGTCGCGCATAAATTTTAACACACTTCAGAACCTTCTTTATCGCGGCAATTACCAGCACACACACACACACACATCAGACAATCAGCCGCACGAAACCGCATATATATTATCACCGCGGCTCACACAATAAAGAAATCGTTCTGAAATCCAAAAATAGCTTTTCCAATAACCTAACGTAATTTTCCTCGTTGCTGCGCCCATCAGCTGTTTTTAATTACCCAACTGCAGACGCAATCTTATCCTCGCGCACTTACCGCGAGAAACACACACTCGGCAACAACCACCTGCCGTCCCCGCGCGGCGATATCGCAGCCACACCGACAAAACTCGCATCTCTCCTCGATCACACATGCGCGCTTGAGAGCGAGCGATGATGATAAAATCCCCCAAACAGAGCGCGCGATAAGCGCTTCACATAGAAAGGAGAGACAAGGAGAGCTTCTCTCTCTCTCTCTCTCTATGCGCGCATGTGACGGCGCCTCCTACTGCTCTCTCTCCCCAGCGCGGCGAAGCATCAGCGGGAGAGAGACGTGTCAGTGCGAGTCGCCGAGGACTACTACGAGCGCAATCTAACCTAGCAGTCCACGCCCGCGAGAGCCGGTATAGTAGTATCTATACTCCCCGCGCAGTGGTCGCTTCTCTCGCATTTTTTCTCGAGATCTCGAGTAGTGTGCAGTGAGTTCGTTGCGTTTTTTTCTTCTTCGCGGTGATTCGCTGTATCTCCTGTGATATATACTTTGTATAATACTGTTCTCGTGTGTATGGATATGTTCGTTGTGCTACTGTGGGGGTGAACTACGTAGCTGCGTTTCTATACACGCGTGTATGTCTGTACGTATTGTGGGAAGTGAGAAGCATCAGTGGAGAATCTATAGCTGCTGATGGTAATATTCGACGGAGTGATTATGGATACTTATGCATTCGCGACGGTTTATCCGTGATTATTTCCTCGTCGGCTCGAGAATCACAGACTCGCGCGATCCATATGCTTCTCATTCATGAATATCCTACTCGCTCTCGTCTCTCGGCCATTGAAAATTCAAGTCCACCGGTGCGCTTATCCCTCCAACGATCTCTCTTTCTCTCTTACCGCGAATTCCGCTGCATTAAACACGTGACTCATCCGTCCCTGCACATACCTACATATCTATACAGCTGTATACTGGAATGAGAAACTATTTTTTGTTTTTCAGAGCTAATTCAGCGGTTAACGACGCCAGTGTTCAGTGAGTGTTTCCCTCGCGTAAAACAGTGACATATAAGTGCGAGTACTGAAAAATAACAGTAAAAAAACAATAAGTGCCAAGGGTGCTACACCTGCTGAACCTTTGCCCGGGATTGTTTGCGTCATCCCATAACAAACACACACACACACACACACACACACACATCTTTACGGAGGCGAGGGCCGGTATCCGTGTTACGCAACAGGACTGTTCTATGCGGCAAGATGATGGAGACGCAGAACTACTGGGAGGACAGCTCCGCGCACTCCATGCAAGTGAAATACGAGAGGTGAGAGTTGCTGTCACTCAATCTATCTATATGTTTATGTGTATGTACATACATCCGTCTCTGTGCGCGGTGTGGGCTGTTTGGATTCTCCGAACGGTTGACCCACTTCCCTTCGGTCACTTATCGGACGATCCAAACACTCGTCTGTGTGTGTGTGTGTTTTTTTTATTGGATCATTCATACGAGTTTTCGAACACGGCCACTTGCTCCCCTGCAGGGCTAGATCACGGGGGAGGTATCTCTCGTACTGACATACGTTTATACAAGCGGAAGGCGCGAGAAAGAGATGATGGTGCCTCATCAATGATGCCTCGTGACCGATGCATACCGCGTGATATGCGGGAGCCTTCTGGTAGGAAGTGGGCGCTCTATGCGATGTTTGTTGCCGCTTTCACACGCGGAAACGTCACGAGTTATGATAAAACGTTGCATGCGAGTATTTTTCTCCTCGAGATCGCGGATCTTATTGGCAGTAACAAATTGTCGCGTAACGTCGTGCACTTTTTCTCCGACCTTACCAATCAACGCTTTCCGTGAAACGAAAAATTTCGAAATTTCGCCTCAAACACCTCGGAAAACTTTCAGTGATTATTTTCTCAATCACAGCCGTCGTATCCATACCACTACGAAAAAAATGTTCAGCCTTCGATTATACAGGTAATACATGACACACGGTCACGCATCGCGAACCAACACAACCGGCAGCTTGACGAAATTTTCGTAAAAATTACAAAAGCGGTACAGTATGCTTGCGTTCGAAATAAAAAAAAGGAAGAGAACGATATACGGGTGTATAACAAGTCGGAAAAAAACCCGGTCGATGTGCGGAAAACTACTAAACGCCGAGTTTTTATCGTGAGTACTCAGGTGCGCGCACGCGCTTCATTTCGGTCCGGCGCGAGACTCGTGTCTGTGTGTGTGTGTGTGTGTGTATATATATATATATATATATATATATATATATATATATAGAATATTACACGAACGTTCACGAAGCCTGCACGACGATTTGGCCTGCAGATACGTTATATCTTGTTTTTGAACGACGAGACGCGAGGACTCGAAATGAGAGCTGCTTTGTGAAATATTGATGCGAATGAGAGTTGTTGGCAATGAAATGTACTTTTTTTTAGATGCGTACGTTGAGTGTGCCTGTATATTTCCGTTCGTGAAAGTAGAATTATTGGAGTATCTAATAATTCACAAGTAGCAATATCATACTTTCAGTATAGCCTTTCCTATTTCTCGAATTTCAACAAAATCGCGTTCGACCTCCGAAAGCCAATTAAAGAGCCAATCCCCGATCCTTTTTTTCCACAGTCGCTTCGCCAAACCGAACTCGGCCACCCATGTACACCCTGTGTACTGCAGTGTGTGTGTGTGTGTATGTCCTAATAACGAATTCCGCGCGCACAGGAAGCCGAGAGAGAGAGAACGACGAGGTTCGCAATCTCGAAAATTGCGCCTCGCGACTGTAATTCTTTATACATACAGCCTCGCGGTGGGTCTATACCCGAAAAGAGAGAAAAAAACAGTCACGGTCGCGCGTCGAGAGAGAGAGAGAGAGAGAGAGAGAGAGAGAGAGAGACAGACAGATGTAAGATACATAACCGAGACACACGACGGTGTGTAGGTCTTGACTGGCGATTAAATGCAGGCGTCGACGTTGAGAGCCTTGTCTATTGGTGGGCTACTGCTGCTGTGGTGCCCCCCTCGACTCGTATTGTATACTCTTGGCGAATACTCGAAACTTTGCACGTCTGCTGGCCATCGGGGAGTGGAAAAATGCCGGAACGCCTGATCGTCCGCTCTCTGGCTTAATGTCTTTTGCTCTATAGCGTCGAGGTCGAAAATAGAACGGGTGAGCGAAACTTTTGCGGGCTTTTATTGAGGGAAGTAGTGATTGTAACTCGCTTGGGATGTATTCGAAAGAGAGTTAGCAAACATCTCTCTCGCATACACAAATCGTATGCAAAATATTCCAGATCGAGACGAACGCACCAGACGACCGCAACTTCAGTCTACTATACGTAACTCTCAATTCCAAGTGTGCCAGCCTTCAATTCATCGTCTTCTACACCCACTATGCACTCCCCCGTCGGCCCCCAGAAAAAAATGCGATCATCGTCCGCAACCTACGCCAACGCGATCGCGAAACCAGAATCAAAACCCTCACCTCCTAAATATAATCAGATCTCAACGTACACACGCACGAACACGAAGCGGAATCCTTCCCGGCGCTTTTATATCCCTCTCGTGAATTTTTAATCAGCCGCTCGAAATCGCTCTCGTATACAGGCGCCGTGTGCGCGACGATAACGATGTTTATTCGGCTTTTCGCGAGAGTTCGTCGGCTCCCCGAAGGCCGTGTCTTTGAAAAAAAAGAGAGTATAAGTATAGAGAAAGAGAGAATCGTGTGGGCTACTATACTGCGGGCGATCGATTTGCTTCTCTTTCTCGGAGGCGGTTCGTTGGGCGAATTTCGCCGATGACGACGGCGGGGGGCGGGCGGGTTGAATAATCGCCGCGCGGAAAGTTTTCTCTTCGAGTCCGAGCGTGTGTGTATACTGTGCGGGTTTGATTGATGAGTTTTTATACGAGATCGGATAGGGCGACGGGAGATGAATTCGGATCAGCTTCGCTGTGTGTGTGTGTGTGTGTGTGTGTGGGTGGGTGGTATGTAGGTTTGAGAGGGAAAACGTGACCGAGAAAAGTTTCCTAATACATACTGTTGGACTTATTGCGTTTGTTCGCGGAAAACATCGATGTATGCTTGTGTACTTTTTCACACGGTTCCATAGCGCTCGATACAATGAGCGAGTCACGTGAATTTTGAAACCCGCCGCCGATCTGAATCAGTCTCCGGCTAATGCATAATGCAGACTATTACTTCGAAAGTCGGCGGCTAAGAAAAAAAAAAGAAAGAAAGTTTCCAGTCGCAACCACCCAGACGTCATGACAGCGGAGGAGGTAGTGTTCTTCTTCTCGTCTTCTCTCTTCATCCCTTGTCCTTATCTCGTTTTCCCACTTAAGATATGCGCGCATCTCGGGGCCGTTGACACCGCGATCGATCGCAGCTCCCTGCGCTATACCTATATTCGCGCGATACTTTACTTAGATTAAAGACGTATAGAGGCGGCTACTCTATTTCGAGAAGCTTTTAACGGAAAAAATACACACATATCCGTGTCCGCGACCGGTTCGGCCGTCACTATATTCTCTCCCAAACTTTCCGCCTATCCTGCCCACCATCGACGTCAATGCTCGAGTTCGATGTATTTCTTCGCGTTTTTAAGCACAGGAGACATCAGAAACACACATCTGGTCGCTGTTAAATAATGCTAAAGAAGCAGCTCTCTTTCTCTCTCTCGCAACGGAATAACATCGGGCCGCGACGCGACGGTTGCGCACATTTTCTCAACCAGATCTTCATCACACGTGATCGTTTTCAGGAATGCCAAGAGAGGCCGATAAGATACGCGTGATTTCCTTCGATGCGATATGTGCCGTGTCTGTGTGCGTGCGCGCGTGTATTTAAGAGCCCGGCCGAGTGTGTGTGTGTCTTCGCTGGAATTCCACGTCACCGCTGCGTAAACAGTCGTTAACGAGGTGCTGGTGGGATTGTTGTAACCGTCGACGTGTCGATGCTGTCGCGTTTTTTTTTTTTATAATTTTGAACGGTGAATTGGAATGTTCGGGGTCGGTGATAACGAATCTCGTCTGGCGATTTTGGATCTGTGAAACTTTCGTGTTTATATTGTTGCAGGTTTTGTGCCAACGTTGATCAGATATTTAAATTTAAAATTCAAATTAACGGCGTGTGCTTTTAACGATTAATAATGTAAAAAATAATTGTCAATTATAATAAAATACAGATATTTCTCTCACGAGCTCGCATCCTCGCGCGTAATGTACAGTTACACGAAGATATCGCCCTTTAAAAGTGGTTTATTGATATGGAGATTTAAAGTAAAATCAGAAGCTTATCTGCCATTAATCCACCGCAGCAGCGGTAGTATCCAATTACGCAGTCGTAAAAAATTTTAACGACACAATCACGAGCAACGCAAAAACTTAGTAGACAATCCAGGCACATACGGCTCCGCAGAAACGGAAACGCACATTCCAAAGGGTGAAGATATAGACCGACGACGGCGGAATCCGAGCAACACCACGGCGCCTCGTGCAACGGCCGATTAAAAGATTTTCCGCTCGACCGATCCGTATACGCGCGCATCTTTTTCTCTCTAGCTACTACATCTGACGCAAGTAGCGGACGACGCTGCAGCGATGGGAGTGTATTGAATAGCGACATCACGTGCGTCATGGAAAGGAACGGCGCATACATGACCCTTTTTTTATTTTTCATTTTTTTCTTCAATCCCCTTCTGATGCACATCAGAGTGTGTATGTGCGTTATGCGCTTGGAGTATTTATATACGCGTATACGTGTGCACACGCATACACGAATATTTAAACGGGGACGCGATCGAGATGTCGGCTTCGTTAAAGGACTCGTCGATTTTCGAGAAAGAGGCAAAAACATTATAATCGAGCCAGTCTCTCCCGGCGCTTACTAAGCGCATTTCGAATTTCCATGTATACTGTATAAGCTGTGGGAAAATTGTTTACGTACGTCGGAAGATTGTTGCTGTTGTGACTAGCGCGCGTGATTTTTATATTCCGAGAGAGATTACCCAGAAAGCTGCGATGCAAGAGTCACGTGCGTCATTAGCGAGAATATTAATTCTCTCCTCTAAAATCACGAGAGGCTGTTATTAAGTCACGTCTCTCCGGTGTTAAGTATTAAAAATAAGGCAAACCACACACACACACACACCTTACGGGAATCCCGCTCGAGTTTGTGTACCCCCACTCTTGGAAAAGAAATAAACATAAACTGCGGCATCGGCTCATCTATATACAGCGGCAGCAGCAGCAGCATTCCAGTATCGAAAATCCTGCAGTCGAGTAAAAACAGAAACGAAACGAGACGTCCGACATTGGCCGGTGCGTGCGAACCAGCATCAGCGGCGGATGATAGTCTATTTATAGAGAGCCGGCCGTGTACCTCTCTCGGGGCGACTGTCCTCGCGCGCGAGTCACGCGATGAGGCCCCGAGGCGTCGTACACATGCAGGCAAGGTCGACTTCGGGGCCTGATGATACTTTTTCGACGTTTTTTGCTCCTATGTATAAGCGCATATAGCTGCTGATATGTTTTCTACGAGAAGATTCGAAAGAGAGAGAGAGAGAGAGAGAGAGAGAGAGAGAGAGAGAGAGAGAGAGAGAGAGAGAAAATGTCTGAGTGCGAGAGTACTTGCCGCATCGGAGGTGCTGTCTACTGGTTTGGTATTTAAATCGAGCGGGAATACATTTGGTTTTGATTTGCGGCCGAGGATGTTTTATAGATGCCGAGAAGCTTGTTGCGGGTATGTGTGCTAGAGGAATATTTTAGAGGAGTAATGTCGTTCACTCTCGTGAGAGTTTTCAAAGCCACTTTCTCGATATTATAATTAGCTGTATAGTTTCTTTTGATCCAGATTATTTGCGATTAATATCTCAATACACTGCATTAATCACAATCCTATGGGCCGGCGGATAAAGATGTTATTGTTTTGAAATCCGCACGTTTCACGCTGGTATGTAGGCTCACTCGATAGTGAGAAACACATCGATACAAGATGAAAAATCAGTTCATCTATACCTACGCAATACAACGACCGATCGCAGCTTAGCTCGCTCTTCATTCATAAAATAATTTCAAGCAAAACACTAGCCAGCTTTCCCAAACCGCACAGCCTATTTAGAGCATAGCAGCCGACTCCCAACTTTTGAGAGCTGGATTGTATACGTGAAACTCGACCCTCGCAATCGCTGTCCTTGGCAGCAGTAGCTAACTCGCGCTAGTGTAGCCACGTTGTCACTCTCTGTCCGTCGAGCATGTGAGAGAGAGATTTTGCAATGCCTCGTGCCTCCTTTTTTGCTACCTCGTTTGTGCTCTTGTGGCTATTCTGTACTAATACCAGTCGCTGAATACGTTTACTCGCGAAATTTATATACGAGATCCGTGGAATATTTATTTCGCTGTATCGAATCCTCTGCACAGAGAGTCAAGTCGATCTAATAACGTACAGAGGTGAGACAACATTGTACGTTTAATAGTCGCGTTATTGCTCGACCGCGAAACGCTTTACGACAACCTGCGGCGCACGTTTCTTTTCGCAATCTATATAGTATGCTCTCTGGACGCATTGAAATGCAATGTCACTGATGTAAACGATCGTCGATTTTGCGCAAATTTAATTGCCGCGGGAGCAGTAGGCGTATAGCCTGTAACTGCCCGTGGATTCAAAAGCACGTGTGTGTTCTCGCATAGAATATTAATCGTGGATATTATTTATTCTGCTTTTATGAGCGGTTGTTTGTAAAACGGATTGTCTTCTCCGTAACCCTCAGGTTCAAATAGACCTCCTTATCGATATAGCCATTCGATTCGATACCTAATTAATTGAATTCCTTTCGATAAATCAACGTCCTACCGCGGAAAGGCTACTCGCTCTCTTTTCTCGCAACGAAATCTCTACGAAACGATCACAAATTCTCTTCGAGTACTCTCGGCGCTCTCTCTCTCTCTCTCTCTCTCTCTCTCTCTCTCTCTCTGGCGTGCGTTAACACACTCGAAAACTTTCCGCTGTTGTCTCGATCGTGTGCATCGAGAGAGAGATTCTTCGAGATAACGAATCCGTCCCTTACTCTCATAGCTCTCGTTGTGTTTATTCTCGTCGTATTGTATAGACGCAGACGTATGCGAGTGTGTGTGTGTATGTGTACGTTTTCGGCTGGGATTTATTCACTTAGCAAATATGGCTCAGCTTTGATCTTGCTGCGACGCATCGAGAATCTATACGGATCAACGTCGCGTTCGCTCGACATATAGTTTCGTCGCGCGATTCTCTCGATTAATTCAAAATCTTCGTTACGACACGTATCAAAAATATTCCTATACGAGAGCGCAACGAGAGGTTTGCTCAGTTTTTATGATGATAATAAACAGGCGCTAATATTGACACGATGATATTATTTTTCTTTTATTTTTCGCTTCTGGTCCAACCCGATTGTTCGCGCGTACGTGTTTGCCGAGAGCGCGTTATTTATAGTTTTTGCTCTCTTGACTTTTGGATTTTGAACGCGCAATGAATTATCAAAATTCAAACTGTATAATCGATCGTTGAACTCGTCGTCACGCGCTTCTATATAGTGTGTGAGAATGTATAAACTCCGGCGACGAGACAAACAATCGAGATAAATATAAGTTTGAGGTAAAGCCTCTTTCCTGTTCATCTCCATTATAATATAGCCTCAATACATTGTTTTTTCCCTCGAGCCGCGAAAATAGAATAACGATACGCCAAAAAAATAAAAATAAAATTATTCCGCTGCCGTCGAGGAATCACGTGCGCTGCGACGAAAAAAATTGCGTCACGCGGACCCGTTCGCACATACATTATACCTGCGTGTATAGGGTTGATTACACAACGGCGAGAAAAAAAATGCAGCTATATGCGACACCTGGTGCGTGGGTAGAGCTGAGAGAGAGAGAGAGAGAGAGAGAGAGAGAGAGAGAGAGAGAGAGAGAAAGAGAGAGAGAGAGAGATATCGTCCCGGGAAAAAGAAACGCGTTCACCTCTTATAACAATAAGCTGGTTGTATCTCTCGATCGCACGTCGTATCTGTAATGTAACGTATGCGACTCGTCTGATTTTTCCTTTTCGAGCGACTCTCTCGTTGAAGTTTCTCATGGGATTTTTTCCTCTTCAGACGACGTCATTTATGATCGGATTGACCGTATAATGTGGATCGACAGGGTAGAGTTGTATTGTTAATCGTATCAATGATCGATTTGTAGTGTATTGTTGCTAGCTGAACTGATGCTAATTTATTCGCACCTGTACCATGCAGTGTGTGTGTGTGTGTAAAGCGTTACGAACGTTTTTTTTCGAAAGAACGTTTCCAGAATGAAATCCTCTATCTTCGGCAATCTTATCGCAACTGCTTGAATAATTTCGCTCGAACCTGATATAATTCCGCGTATATCTGTCGATATGTCTGATGTCAAAGTGACTTGTTATTACTTTTACCGATTACGCAGTCATAATAAAACGAATCGAAGTGTATAAAATGTTTAAATATTGAAAGACTGCGCGTACACATACACACCGTATTCTTATATCGCTCAAACTCATAATCCACGATTTTTTTTTTCGCTCTCATCAAGCATCGTCGTTAAAAATTTCGAGCGCATAAACCTTGAGAAATTAATCGCTTCGAATCCTAAGTCGTTATGCTCTTTTCTGTTGCAGGTGAGTCATCAGTGAATCATCGACCTTTATATATAGACTCATATTTCGACACGTGCGTAAATATCGATATATGTACACCAGACTACAAGTACGTATTCGAAAAATAAATTCAACCTTGTCAGACAAAATTAAACACTGAGATTCGATTATCTCACTGTATGCACACACGCGCAAAATCGTCGAATCGACGAGTATATTACAAAGCCACGCGACGTACACACGTTATCTTGTCGTTCGATAAACTAAAATACACCAGGTAGCTTCGGCTCTTTCCACGCCACACGCCACGAAAATCCCCTCGGTGTAATAATTGACGTCGTCGTCGTCTGCTATATAAGTACCTCGCGGCTTCCTTACGGCGAATAACTCCCCCACGGCGAAAATATACACGTATATATATATATATATACGTGTATATTTTCTATATATATGAGGCATTATTTGTCATCCGGACACCCCCTGCTCTCCAGAATTGTTTAAACTTTTAAGAGTCAATCGAGGATTCAAAATTTGTGTTTTTTCGTCTAGTTTTTGGAGCCGAGTGGCGTTTTTCGATTTTCATAATGGCTGACACGATATGGCGGCTTAATACAACGGCTTGATGTATGACTTTAGTTTCATTACAGAAATTATTCAAAATGAATCAGCGCATCAGGCTAAAAATGTTTATGCAAAAGTAATTAATGACATAAAATATGGATCAAGTCTAAAAATGATGAAATTCAAGAAGGCGGATCCAATATGTCAGCCGTATAGGCTCTTGCAATTGTAAATAGAAGATAACCTTTTGACTGGCTCTAAATTTGATACTCAGGGGTTTTTGGGGTCGATAATTATAATTCTGATATCCAAATTACTAAATTCAAGATGGTGAATCCAATATGGCATCCTTATGGTCCCTAGATATTCAAAATGGAGAATAAGCGTTCGACTGGCTCATAATTTGATACACAGGGGTTTTTGGAGTTCATAATTACAATTCTGATGTCAAAATGTAAAATTTAAAATGG